>CAJQZJ010033049.1:5372577-5405480 GCA_907164525.1 Lophiomys imhausi
GTGTGTGTGTGTGTGTGTGTGTGTGTGTGTGTGTGTGTGTGTGTGTGCCGTAGAGTGTGTGTGGAGAACAACTTGCAGTCAATTTTCCCTTTCCACCATAGATTCTGTGGGTCAAACTCGGGTTGTCAAACGTGGCACCTTTACCCACTGAGCCATGTCTCCAGTCCACTCTCTGTTTTAGATACCTTACAAATAGGAGCCCTTGCCTGTCTCATAATAGTCACAGTGACAAGTGCTGTGATTATCTGCAGAGCACAGGTGGGGACTGAGGCACCATGAGGCTGAACACTGGAACAAGGCCTGGTGGGGTAGAAGAATGGCAGCATTCTTCTCAGGCTTGCTGCCTTTTGGTATTTTCTCTTCAGGAAAAGTGGAAATTGAGAGCAGATGAGATTGAAGATGCCATCTATGTGACCATGGAAATCTTGTCTAACTGGGGCAATGCATCATGGGTGGGTCTCACGGAAGTCCAGTTCTTTGACCTCAACAACATAAAGCTTTATGTCTCACCTCATGATGTGGACATCCGGAATGCAGTGCTGCCGGGCGAGCTGGGCTGCCTTGTCAACAGGGACTTAGTGGTAAGTGAAGCGTTCCTGGGCTTGGATCTGCTGTACATTTTGGTATGTGTTCTCTGTCCACAGTGAGGGTGCAGTTTGGGGAAGAATGCTGTCATCAACCCTAGTCTTTCTCTGCAGCCAAATGAGGAGGAGCCTTTGGGAATGGTACCCTCTGAGGCACCCAGTGTGTCTCTTCTGGAGGTCTTATCTAAATGGCTGCTTTGTGTCCTGCTGTGACCACTAAACATAGCCCACTAGGTGTCACTAAGGTCAGTGCCATTGTTTTGTAGATGAAGAAACTAAGTTGGAGATGAGCATGCATGTGGCCAGGGTCACACAGAGGAAGGTAGTAGGACCAAGTTCACAAGCTACAGCCTGGCCCACATACTGTGCCCACACACACCCCTTCAGGGTGCTGTTTCTTGAGCCATGGGTCCACCAGACATTGAATATGTTTTCTCTTAGATAATTAATAGAGGTTATTTTTATAAGCAATGGTATTTTACATTGCTTTCATCTTTTTGCTGATTTTTATGGGGTTTTGAGCCAGGCTATCATTACATTTGCCTGGGCTATCCTTGAACTCACTACAAAGCCTAGAGTAACTGTGAACTAACTCTTCATCCCTCTGCTTTCCTAGTTCTGGTGCTATAGGTACATACCACCATGCCTTGCTTCTTCCCAGCACTTTGAAGTTAGCTTCACTGAACAGAGCAGCCAGCCACATGGCCTTCCTGTGCTGTGTTTGGCACCATTCCTGATTGCCTTAGAAGAGCCCATGAAACCTAGAGCAGAGCAATGTGACAGGTGACAGGTGCTCTTTGATATCTCTTAAAGCCCTGTCACATGCCTGGATGACGTACTCCACTGTGCTGGTTGGCTGATTTTCAACTTGACACAAGCTTAGGTTATCTGGAAAGAGGAACCTCGATTGAGAAAAATGCCTCCATCAGATTGGCCTACAGGGATGTCTGTGTGCCATCTTCCTGATTAATGGCTCATGTGCGAGGGCTGGACCCTCAGCTGGGCAAGTAGTCCTAGGCAGTATAAGAAAGCAGACTGAGGAGGCTGTGGAAAACATACCTGTGAGCCACATTCCTCCATGGTCTCTGCTCCAGGTCCTGCCTCAAAGTTCCTGTATTGAGTTCCTGCCCTGATTTTCTACAAAGATGGACTATGATCAGGACTTGTAAACCAAATAAACCCTTTCCTTCCTCAAGTTATATATCTGGTCAGTATTATGTCACAGCAATGGAAACCTAACTAGACCATCCACCCAAATTAATATTGTTCTTTTAAGTACCTAAAATGAAAATAGCTGCCATGTGCTCAGGCATTGCCCTGGGCCAAGTACAGTTCAGAGTGCTTCCTGTAAGATCCTGGTGTCCCTAACTACAGGCTAGAGAGGCTGACAACAGACTGAGATCCAAAGCCAGCTCACAGCCTCTGCCTGCAGAGGACTCCCTTAGCCTTGACCTTGGTTCCTTGTGTGTTAGGGAAGCATGATACTGCATAGTGAGTGCGGTGCTCGAAGGGCCGTGTAAACAGGAGGAGCTTAGCACTGTGCCCAGCTCCTCCTAAGGACACCAGAACACCAGCAATTGCTGTTTTCGTGTGTAAGCACGCTAAGAAGGTGATCACTCTGGGCCCCCATTTAAAGAAGAAGAAGAAACAGGAAGGCAGAGCTAGAAATCCCCAGCCTCTGTTCTTACCTGTGTGCTCTTAGATAACTTACCTGCCATCTCTGAGAGTCTGCCTTTCTGCTCCTTGCAAAATAAAAGACAGGAGGTAAACTAAACTGTTAACCTTTAGATTTTCAGCTAAGGAAACTAAGTTTGGCTCACTTTACATATATATTTTTTCAACATTTATTTATTTCTTCAAGTTACATCTCAATCACAGTTCCCTCCCTCCTCCCCCTCCTGGTCCCACTCTCCTATCCTCTTCCCCATCACCTTCCTATCTGCTTTTTTTTTTAATTTAAGGAAAAATTAGTTTAATCCCCCCCAACAGCTCCCCCTTTTAGTCTAATAAAAGGCTCTTTTTCTTATAACAATAAATACAATGCAAAACAATAAGAACAATTAGGCCACAATTATGAAAATTATAAGGTATAACATGCATTCCTGATGTCCAGTCCATATGTATTAGGCAACTGATATTAACATTCTATTATCTATCTATCTCGATGAGTTCATATATTTAAAGCATATATTTTTTTAAGATTTATTTTTATTTTATGTGTATGAGTATTTGTCTGTCTGTATGTGCATCAAGTGTGTGCAGTGCCTGTATCAGATTCCCTAGAACTACAGTTACAGGTGTTGTGAGCCACCATGTGGGTACAAGGAACTAACCCTGGGGCTGCTGTGCTTTTGCTAGTGGGTAGTTTCATAGGTTTGGTTTTCTTTGGGAGCAGGGACTGACGTTGGGACCATATCACCCTGGCCTGCTGGATAGACCTTAAGATCCTCCTGTGGCCTTGCTGGACCTCTCATCCCCTCCATAGTCTATATGCCAGGACTGAGCTGTTAAAACATCCTGTCTCCTACACAACCTTGTCCCAGCCACAGCCTGATATTCCATCTCTCTTAACTCTCATGTGAACCTTGCCCAGACTGTCCTCATTTCATCAATGAGCAAACCAGACCTCAGGTTTAAGGGACCTACCTTGACCACGCAGTAGTGGTTGGCTGTGGGTCTCCCCTTCCTTTAGGGTCATTGTCCACTGGCCCATGAGGACAAGGGGAGCAGAAGCAAGGAGCAGGGTTCAGATAGCCATGAGTGTGATAGACTTCTGGAAGTCAGCTTCAGTGAGCCAGCTCAACGTTATTCGGGCTGAACAAGGGCTATATAGTTTGTGGGGAGTATAGGGGCTTCCAGGGTGGGCGTACACTATTATCTGGGAATGCTTCATTTAAATGAAGAGGAGTCTTAGGAATTCCAGGTACTTTCTCAGGAGGTTCTTATCAGGAGAAAGGAAGTTGAACCTGTAATTTGGCTATAGACTATAGTGACTTTCCTCAGAGGTGGAGGATGTGGGGGTCATGCTTTAAGACATGTTCCAGATAAGGTCAGGCAGAGAAGAGGAAGCTCTGCTGAGAAAGGGAGTCCATCATTTTGCACCAAGCTCAGGGAGCTATCCAGACATGGTGGAATGTGACCTTAATAGCAGGGTCTTCCAACAGCTGGTGGAGGTTCACTGATAGCTGAGCAGAGAAGTACCTTAAAAAAGAGAAGATTTGAAGGAGAAATTGCTTCATTATAGGGAATTGGTGGTGTGCTGGTAATATCCAGACTCCAGGCAAAACCCCCTTTCTAGGTCAGGAGTGGTGAGGGCATATGTCTGTCATAACAGCACTCAGAAGCAGGGGGCTGAGTTGGAGGCCAGCCTGGGCTACATCGTGAAACCCTGCCTTAAACACCCAAATGGGCTGAGAAGATGACTTGGGTGATAAAGTGCTTGCTATACAAGCATGAGGAACCTGAATTCACATTCCCAGTACCCTATGACAAGGCAGAAGCAGCAGAACACATGCCTAATGCCAGCTCTAGGGAGGCAGAAATAGGTTGGTCCCTGGAGCTCACTGGCTTGCCAGCCTAGCCAAATTAGTGAGCTCTAGGTTCAGCAAGACCCTGTCAAGAATATAAGGTGAACAATAAGGAAGGAAGGCACCGAACATTGACTTCTGTCCTACACACACACACACACACACACACACACACACACACACATGAAAAAAACAAAAACAGAAGAAAAAGGGGGAGGGATCCTCCCTTCTGTGTCTACCGTTTCCATCCCTGGCCCTTCTGTGTCCACCCTCTCTATCCATGACCCTTTCTTCATTGTCCACTCTCTCTGTCTCTGGCCCCTTCGTTCTGTGCCCACCCTCCATCTTTGTCCCTTCTGTGCCCACTCTCTTCATTCCTGTCACTCTTATGACCACCCTCTCTATCCGTATGCCTTCTGTAACCACCCTCTCCATCCCTGTCCCTTCTGTGACCACCCTCTCCATCCATGTCCCTTCTGTGTCCACCCTCTCCATCCATGTCCCTTCTGTGTCCACCCTCTCCATCCCTGTCCCATGGTGCTATGATGCCTTCATATTTATATGCCCAGCCCTGTTGATGCCTGATCTTTCTTACCAGCTTCCCACACCCATCTCAAGACTTTTCCCTCAGGGACTCCTTTATACAGCACTGTTGTTTCTACCCTCTAGGCTGCCTGTGCTCACTGCTTACAACCTTTGAAATTAGAGATTTCCCAAGTCAATAGTTATTTCAAATAAATTTATTTTCCATTTATATTTCATCAAAATGTTAAGAACTAGATAGTGCATGCCTTTTTGTCCTGAGTCTATAGTGTGACTAGGCCACTCAGCTAGCTGCTTTTGAGCTTTCCCATAAATCCTATGTCTCTGCTTCCCAGTGGGCCTGCCATTGGGCCTTCTCCATCTCCCCAGTTCCTCTCAGGTCCCAAGGCCTCTTCTCTTCCTGTTCTCACCTCATTCTCTTTGAGTCAGGGCTCTCTAGAGGAACAGAACCTATAGAATGTATATTACAGAGGGATTTATTAGATTGGCTTACACAATGGGCAGGTCAAGGGAGTCCCGCAGTGGCCATCTGCACTAGAGAGGCTAAGACCCCAGTAGCTGCTTGGTCCATGCCACTATATGCCACAGTAGTTCCAGTTGGGTGCTAAAGGCCTGAAGGATTCCTAGAGAGCTAAAGGTCTCCTGTCAGTCATGTTGGAAGGCTGCAGGAGCTATGTTTAGTGAAGGATGGAGGCAGCTTCAGGATATGCGCTCATCAACAAGAGCACTAGTGGGCTAATGGGGAAGCAGGTAGGATGGCCTTTTCCTCAGACTTCATTATATCTGATGCCCCACTTTGGGGAGGGTCTTTCCCTTCAGCTAATCCTTCCTGGAAGTACTCTCACAGAAGAATAACAACAAATAACAGTTGCCTTTTATACCTGGGCAACTAGGTGGATGGAGCCAACAGTACCCTATCTGCCCCCTGCCCCCTTCTTCAGTAGCCACTTCTATTATCTCTGGACACACTGATCCAGATCATCTGCATTTGGGGTTCAGCCCAAGTATCACTTTCTCAAGGCTCCCCTGCTTCCCACCCAGTCACTGTTGTGTCATTTTTATTCTCCTCTGAGCCTGTCTCACTAGAACAAACAATCCTGTCCCTGGGCGTATCTGCTTCTTCCATTTAACTGACTAGCGCTTGTCTGTCCTTGGTCTTACCATACCCCCAATACATAAAATCACATCCTGCACAGCTTTAAACTTTTTATTTAGAAATGATTATAGACCTACAGAAAGCTGTAAAAAATTATGCAGAAGAAAAAAGACTATCAATAGAGAAAAATCAATGGAACCAAGGTTGGTTCTTTGAAAGGATCAGTGAAATCAAAAACCTTCAGTTAGACTAATAAAGGAGGAAGCAAAGGCTTCAGTGAATATAAAGGGAATGAAGGGGATATAACTACTGACCTTACAAAACTAAGGATTACAAGATTGTGTGCCAACAAATTAGAAAACCTACATGAACTGTATAAATTTGCCAAGGAGGGCAAATTACCAAAATTGACTCAAGATGAAATGGAAAAGTTTAAAAAGACCAATCCCAAGAAAAGTAAGAAATTGAACTGATTATCAAAAACTACAAAGGGAAGTCTGTGGTGAAATGGTGCCGCTGGTGAATCTTGGCAGATATTTAAGGAATGAGCCTTTGACAGTCCCTTCAATCTTATAAAACTTAGAAGAGGAGGGGCATGTCCCAATGGATTCTCTAAGGCCATATTGCTGAAACCAACAGAAACATCAGAACAGAAAACTACACACCAGTGAGCATGCAGGAAGGTACTCAACACATACTTTTTGAAACCTCTGATGAAGGCCACTGTAGCACCCAGTCATATCCATAGGGATAGCAGAAGAAATAACAGATAATGTTGACAGTGAATAGACCACTGTAGGAAATAGTGTGGCAATTCTTCAGAAAGTAAGAAGCAGAGCCACCCTGTGGCCTAGAAGTTCCACTCCTGGGTGTCTAACCAAGAGATGTGCTCATTAAAAATAATAATGGAAACTTTTAACAGAAGATGGAAATAAGCCAACAACACAGACTAATGGACAGATAATTGAAATGTGGTGTAGCCATACAGTAGACTAATACCCAGCTGTGAAAAGGAATGAAGTGTTAGTACAGACTACAACATGCATGGATGAACCTTGAAAGCTAAGTATGAGAAGGCTGTCACATAGTGTATGATTCCAATTATAGGGCACAGTCCAAACAGATCCACAGAGACAGGGACAAGAGCAGGGCATGAGAGTGGAAAGGGGTACTGAAGCACCTAGAAGCAGCCTTCAGCCCATGCGGTGTGGAGGTCAGGATGTAAATATCCCATTTCCTTGTCCCATGGTTAGCATCAGTCCAAGGTATGTCCACACTGGCTCCCTGTTTCTATGGTGGTCTTATACTCCAGGTCCCTGCAGGAATGGCTACCTTGCTCACATACCCTTCATAAGCAGCCTACCTTTTCTCTCTGTGTGTAGGCTTCTAGCACTGTCTTTTTTTTTTTTTTTTTTTTAGTTAATAAATTTATTTGTTTGTTGCTTCAGGTTACATCCTTATAGCACTGTCTTTTAAACAAGCCACTTGCCCAGGGCTTCTTGCCTCTGGGTACTAGAAGAATACAAGTTGAAGCAGAACATAATCCATGCTCTGTCTGGTCCCATAAATGCTTATGTTAATCACTGAGAACAAACCTTCACTCCATCATGTGGTCTGTGAGTATCCTAAGGCAGACCAGAGGCCAAGATGCACCTTGGTCTTCTATCCACAAGGAAGCCCAGCAGCCCACTTGCCCCAGGGTTCCAGAGGGCCTCTTTCTGAGAAGGTAGCATGAGGCTGCCATGATCCTTGTCCTGCCCCCTTCTTCCTGCCTGCAAAGCAGGGTGAGTGCTACAGATGTTCTGCCTGCTGGCCTGGCACTGGGGTGTGTCCAGGATATGCTGGTTAGTCCCTGGCTTCCCACCAGGTCCTCACACAGATTCTGTCTGAATGAGAAACACCAGAAGGCCTGGCCCCTAATGAGCCCATGAGTTATCTTCAGGTTAATGCACTCAGGTTCCAAATGACACAGTGCCCACTTAGTTCTCCTGCCTTTCCTTCTGCTGACAGAAAAGAGAAGGGAAATCGATTCCTGTCCTCTTTCTGCCAGTGTCAGGCTGCCACAGAGGGAGGGTGAGCTTACCTGCTGGATTTGAGATGTCTCTTAACCCTACACTGCTAGGAACACAATGTGCTAGCATAGCCGAGGCACTTCTAGAGTAAGTTAGCTTCCCTTGAACCCACATTCCTAGCCAAGGCTGTTTCTTCTCTACTGAAAGCACTGTCATCATCACGGGGAGACAAGCCGTAGTTGTTCTCCTTGGAGCTGGAGCCAGGCTTCCGAACCAGAGTCACCAGCCCTCCTCCCCTGCTGCCCAGCGGCGAGAGGTACATTCTCAGTGACAAGAGATACAGGTGACCTGTTTAGAGTAAAATGTTCCCCAGTATTCCAAAGCCAAGATAGCTGTGGGACCAGGCAGGACCTAGGAGGGATGTGAGGGTGGGGAAGACAGTAGTGATGAGCTAGTGGGGACTGAGGCACGGAGAGTGGTAGCCTAGCTTCAGGCAATACTGAGCCTCAAGTCCAGCTGCGTGGGACCTAAGTACCAAGCATTCTGAGTCGGTAGAGAATCCAGAAAGCAGTGGGGGGTAAGCCGCCCCACTTGTCACTTCTGGCAAATGAATTGGTCCTTCTTGTTTTTCCTTTCATGTGTCTCCTGAAGCAAACAGATGCCTTTTAACCAGATGCAACATAGTTCCTCCTGCGAAGGTGCAACCCTAGGGCAGATGCTGGAAAACCTATGTCACTTAGCCACTAGGTCAGTCCCTGGCCAAGGAGCTGTATCTAATGCTGGGATTCAGAAATGAGTGAGATTAAGGGTTTCCTTTACAGAGCATGGCTAAACTTCTGTGACAGGACCCAGAGATAGTCCACACGTACTTCGGGGAGCTGAAGCTGACTGGAAGAGAGGCCAAGATCACAGAAGAAAGGGACTAAGGAACCATGTGACATCTTATTGAATTTCCCAGAGCGAAAAATGCAAGGAGCATGGTGGGAGCGGCCACATGCAGGCAGTGCCCAGCCAGCTGCCAGTGGTGTGTGTTCAGGAGCAGCGCTGCCTTAAATGTTCCTTCTGTCAGAGGAATGAATTACTCTCTCTTTTTTTGTTTTGTTTTGTTTTTCTCTGTGTAACAGTACTGGCTGTCCTGGAACTTGATCTGTATACCAGGCTGGCCTGAAAGTCACAAGAGGTCCTCCTGCCTCTGCCTCCTGAGTGCTAGGATTAAAGGCATGCGCTACTGCACACAGCTTCAGAGGAATAATTTAAAAAAAAAAAAGTGTATTGATGGGGTGGTGTTAAGCATTCTAAATGATGATTAATTGGTCCTGCTTGCTGTCTGTTACTTACATTGTTTCTGATTGGTTAAATAAAATGCTGAGGCCTGAGATTGGGCAAAGACAGAGAAAGTTGGGACTTCCTGAGATTAGAACAAGAACCCTGCGTTTTACACAGAGGGTTAATGGATTCTAGCCAGGAGCAGGAAGAAGGGGGACACACACAATGGGTTAGAAAAAAGAACCTCACTCCACGTGACCTGGGACATCAGCATAGTGTGGAGAATGGCAGTCCAAGGGGACGTATGTATGTATGGGGTCATATTTGGGTAATAGAATTAAGAGCTAGCTTAGATGGGCCAAGATTGCTCAATTCAGGCCAAGGCTTGTTAAAATCCATGTGGTGTCTGTGTGTTCACTTATAATGGCGGGTTAAGGATTAAGGACCGCCAAACCAAGTAACAACAATATAAATACTGTTTTAAAAAAATCCTTCTGTGTCTCCCAGCAGAAAGAGAGGGATTCTCTGTGTGTGCTCATGGTTCCTGTTCTAATCTCAGGAAGTCCTGCCTTCCTATACTCTTTCTGCCCAGCTAATTGGCCATAAGCAACTTTTATTAACCAATCAAGAGAATGCCTCAGAACGGGAGGTAACCAGAGTTCAGCATTGAATTCAACCTATCAGAAGCAATGATATTAGACCTTCCCTCAACAGTTTATTTATTACTTCGTTACATCTCCATTGCCAACCCTCTCCCTCCATCCCCTCACAGTCCCTTCCTCACACCCTCTACCCCCCTCCCACCTCTCTCATGCCTCCGGTGTGGGGTGTCTCCATGTATCAGCCCCACAGAGGAATAGCTCTTAAGAGTTGGTTCTCTCTTTTCCACCTTGTAGATCCCAGGAATCAGACTCAGGTTGTTAGCCTTGGCAACAAATACCTTTACCCACTGAGCCATCTTGCTAATCCAGGTGCAGCTTTTGTTGCCATAGAATGTAGAAATATCATAGGAGGTGACTGGAACAGAAAATCTCCTAATTTGCCTTTACTCATCTGTCACCAAAGCTATCCCATGGGAGATGGTGCTGGTGAATACAAAGATACCAGCAATCACCTCAACAGCAGCCTTGGAAACACACTGGTTGCCTCCTGCCTCACACAGGAAATTAAAACAGAAGCCTCCTGCACTTGGAAACCTTGAAAGGAGCAGCCAGCTCCATGCCATAGCTCTGTTCCAGCACATGGCCCAAACATTTCTTTTTCTCCTCTATTCTCAAATTTGAAAAATTCCACAGGGTTTGACAAAAGAAAATCAGAGGTTCTGCTTGCCAGGTTAATCAAACAGCGCCAGCAGAGGCCCTCTCTAGGCCCTCCTGGCATTCCTCCCCACACCCAGTGCCCTCCTCAAAGCCCATTAAGCTGATTAAAATAAAGCCCACTGCATTTTGAGTTCCATCTGGCTGGCAGCTTTTTACAGGGACAGGGTTGTTGGTGCTATGAAGCGCAACTGGAAAGAAATGAGAGCAGAGGGCAGCACTCACTATGGAGATAAGGGCCCTGCCCAGCCCTAGGATGTCTGCTAGTTTTAATTAGCCAGAGTCACTGGCCTTTTGCCCTCAAGACAGGCAGAAATGTCCCTAACAGTTCCCATCCCTTGGCATTTCAGAGCAAGAAGGACCCCCCTGTGTGGACCTGCCCCTTCCACCCACCACTCCAGCTCTATTTTATTATACACAACATGCGACAGCTTCGTGATTTCGGTCTGGCCAAGATCAAGGTTCGGAATTACTGGACAGCAGATGGGGTAAGTAGCAGATCTGGCCTCCTCACAGCTCACTTAACAGTTTGCCAGTGGCCTGGTTCCTGAGTTCTAAATGAGTCCAACAATAACCTCCCTGAGAGCCACCAGGAGCAGAACTTGTAGCTCCTAAGGTTTAGGAGGAAGTGACAGTGATGAAATATCTCATGTCAGTCTAAGATGAGCCTATGTACTGAGACTCTAGGCCCATTCATTTACCATTGTATCTAGTGTATTAGTTCACAGTGACAGAGCTTGGAGAACTTGCTGGGAGGCAGACTTTCCTTTTTCCTTTTTTTTTTTTTTTTTTTTGAGACATGGTCTTTTATGTAGCCCTGGCTGTCCTAGAATTCTCTATATGGACCAGGCTGGCCTCAAACTCACAGAGATCCTCCTGCGTCTGTCTCCTGAGTACTGTACTAAAGGCATTCACCACTATGCATGGCAGAAAGCAGATTCTTATTGGTAATTTGGTTGGGGGGACAGGGATTCTGGGTATCAGACCAGACCCAGGTGCACCAGGACCCAGGGGCTAGCTCTGCATGGCTAACTTTCACCTTGGCTGCGGGCCCATCTGGTTCCAGAGTCCATCCTTGCTCTGTACCCAACACTGTCCTCTGGCCCTCATCCTTCTCCACCCTGTTCTTTGTGAGTTGGTTTTAGTTCTTCACCCATATGGGTGCACCAGGGGCCGTCAGCCTCTTGATATGATCTGGGAGACAGATACAAAAGACACAGACTTCCCTGGAGGCTGCCTTGCTGAGATGCTGACAGACAGGATATTGACAAATCATGTATTGTACTGAAGCCCTGAGCAAGGTGAAGCAGGCACCAGGTATCTCACATGAAGGTGACAGGGGACCCTCACAGGCACAGAGTGAGTGACAAGGGACAGGGGGAGTCATTCTGTCTTGTTTCCCTCTTCAGTAGACACCAGGTCAAGAATGGTCATGCCTCATGCAAGACATGAGGGACCAAAGCACAGGAGAGATGGTGAGTGGGAGTTAACCGTAGACTTCATCCTGCTAGAAAAACACTAGGGAACTGTGGGGTCTGTGGCCATCTGTAAATCTATAGCCAGAGAGGGAAGACACAGCTGCAGTGAGTAGCCTCCATAGGGGAGACCCAGGACATATTGCTGGCATTTCTAACCATTCCCCTGAGCTTGGGAACTGGTTTACTTATTGAGACAGAGCCTTACTATGTAGTCCAGGATGGCCTGGAATTTACCCTGCAACCAAATCTGTCCTTGAACTCTTAATCCTCCTGCCTTAGCTCTCCAGTCTGACTCCAGCATCCCTCAGGGAGGCCCTGTCATACTCTTCTTTGCTTCAAACCCTAGAGTTTCCTTTTGATGCTGTGATGGTGTGACATTGGAGCCTCCTAATGTTCCTGACCAGTCTCTGCCTTCCCTAGCAGTGCCTCCCCTTGCTCATGCCAGGCCTCTGAGTGCTGGCTGCTGTGAGCACACCCTTGTGCCTGCCTACCTTCCCATCTCACTCAGTTCCAGATGCTAGTCCTGCAGGTTCCTCAAAAACCCAGGCAATGCTTTCTCCAGGGATCTGCCCTGGAGCCACTTCTGGATCACATTAGCCTTCCCTGTCCTCCTCTATAAGTTGTGGGCTCCAAGACAGTAGGGCCAGAGGTCTGTACCACTCATCTATGCCAAGGAGATGAGCGGGTGATAGATGGGTGAATGAATGAATGAATGAATGAATGAATGGGTGGGTTTGCTTCCTGTAGCCCATGAACAGCTCTATGCTGCCCTTTATTATACCCAGGTGAGAGGACACAAGGATGAGAGAGTTGAAGCAAAGCTGACCATTCTCTGGAAGAGCCCTTAGCACCATCTCCCTCTCCTCTGCCCTCCTCCTTTCTTTCCACCCTCCACCCCTGCACTTCTCCCCTCTAGTTCTTCACACAGCCAGCCTCCATCCACAGCTAGCACACGTCCCCAGCACCCACCATAGCTGGGCACCACAGGAGACCCGTGAGATGGATACAGTCCCAGTGGCTCTGTTCATGGGCCCTACTGCCCAGACCAACAACAGGAAACTCTCTTTGCTTTCTGCCTTTTTGAGGACTTTCTTTCTTTATTAATAAATTTCTAAAGTGTAAATTTGAGAAAAACAAGTATCTGGAATATGTGAGGAAGGTCCCAAAGACCTGTGACCTGTGAGCTCCCCTCCTCCCTGGTCATCTCTTTAGTACACAGACTCCCCATCCCCCCAATGCCCGCTCTTCAGGATTCCAGGTTTGCTGGTGCTTCCTTCCCTGCAAGTACTCCCCACATCTTGTTCTAGAATGGGAAGTGAAATGCTGCAGCTTGCTCAAGCCCAGGCCCTGTGGCTCAACATAGTCACTAAACATGAGCCCTGGGCATATTTTACACACTGGACCACCATACTGAGAAGCTGCATGCCTCAACCAAAACAGGCCCTTATTTATCTGTACTCGGCCTTCCTGGGACATAAGAATACAAAAAGAGCTCGGGGCCCTCAGAGTCAGGAGAGCATTGGAGACTTACTGTGGGTCGGGAAATGGGGTTCGGACACGCAGGGTGGACTATGGAGTGGCTTTGCAAAACATTGCTGACACGACACACAACCACCTATTGCCAGAATTTAGGGGTGGGGGGGTGCACAGAAAAAAGTGCAAACAAATGCAGCTGTGGCATGGCCAATTTAATATTCTCCAGAGACCACTATTGCTGTATGTTTTGGAGGAGATAAAATGGGAGTTTATAGGGAATACAGCTTGGCCTGCAGACACAGCTTGTTAATGCAATGTTTTCCATATGAGAGTCTGAGGAAGGGAAGTTAAGTGGGGAAGCAAGGCTTAGTTGGAATGAAGGAGGGTTCTAGAGAAAGGGGGTTACTTTTGATTGGAACGTGCTGCCTGTTACCTCCTTGAGTTAACATTTATAGGCTCTTCTCCCCTCGTTAGGTTGCACTGTGAGTGTGAGCTGCCCTGAGAGAGGGACTCAGTAAGGGAAGAACAGGAGGCCACACTTCACAGCACACAGAGGGTAGCACAGCCATGTCTGCTGTGACAGCTGTCATTTGTCCACTATTTTGAGAGTCAGGCCTGTGAGAGGAACGTACATGTGAGAACGAGTAACTGAATGTGAGAAGGAGCTTATCCAGCCATCTCATGGCTGGTGACAGTACTCTGTCTTGGCAATGAAGAAGCTAAGTCTGGAATAGTAAGACCCCACACTGCAGATGGACTAGGTCTTTTGGTCATCTGACGGGAAGTGGATACCTAGGGTGCTGCCCTGAGAACCTTTCTTCTGGTCCATCAAGGTTCACTGGTATTGACTGGCAATGTCTGATTAGGGCAGGAAGAGGAGGATAGGATAACATGTCTACTGCATTTTTTATGTTCCACACACATGGAAGACTTACCTAGTTGGAAGGTACAAGGGACTGGACTGATTGGGGAGTATGAGGATCAGGTGGGTTTCCTTAGCAAAGTGACATTTGTGGCAGGGAGGGGGCTAGCAGTCTTTATAGTAGATGATCATTTGTCTTCTGTGGTTTGGAAACAGGCTACATCTGATGGGAAGCCATTAGAATACTTCCTGGGGAATCTGAGAAGTTACTATAGACTCATGCTTTGAATGCCTGTTTCTCAGTTTGGGGGATAGGTTTTGGGGAGTTGTAGACCCTTTAGGAAGAGAGACCTGACTGGTGGAAATAGGTCACTAGGAGCAGAACCTTGAAGATTAGCCCAGCTATAGAACCAGACCATGCTTTGAATCTGTTGTAATTAATTCTGCTACACTTTCTTCACTGCAGTGAACTGAGCCCTCTGAACCTGTGAACAAAATAACTTTTTTATTCCATAAGTAGTTTCTGTCAGGTATTTTGTCATAGGTATGAGACTTAATGCCCTTGAAAGGGGTTATGTTTGTTCTCATGGGGTCCTGTGCTGGCTCTCAGGAGATAGCTGGAATAAAGAGAACAAGCTCTCTGAGCTCTTTGGCTTTCTGTCCTTGATGTGATCTCCCACTCCAACATACTCCTGCTGTGAGGCTCTCGGTTTTTGAGGCCTCCACTAAAGTTAAGCTGATGCCAGTACCTTGCCCTAGAACCTCCAGAACTGTGAGTTAAATAAACTTCTTTTCTTGATAAAGTTACACAGCCTTAGGTAATTCAGTATCTTAACAGAAAACAGGCAAATATACCATCTAAAACTGGGCTTCCACTGGATCCCCATGCTGCATCTGTGCTGTCCTTGTTAGCAAGCACACTGTTACCACTCTCACCCTCAGTATGCAAGAGTCACCTCCAGCCTAGGCATTACAGGGACTGAATTTGGCCAGTAGGCCTGGGAAACTGCATTTCAGAGTTAATTTAAATTCCATTTTAAATAGCCATGTGCAAGGTGGTGACTGTACAGAGGGCTGTACAGGCCCTAGTGCTCAGACTATAGGGAGCAGAGAGACATGGCCATGTGTGCACCTTCTGGAAGGAAAGGGAAGTAAAACAAGGATGCAAGTGAGTGTGGGATTCCGCCAGTGCTATATGTTGTGAGGACACTGAACTAGGGAAATGTGTTGGCTACTATTCTATTTCCATGACAAAACACCATGGCCAAGGCAACTTATAAAAGGGAGTGTTTCATTGAGCTTGTGGTTTCAGAGGGTTAGATAGAGTCATGATAACAGATCAAAGGCATGGTAGCAGGCATGTCTGAGAGCTCACATTTTGAGCCACAACCAAGAAGCAGAAAGACACACTGGGAATGGATCCAGTCTTTTGAAACCTCAAAGCCTGCCCGCAGTGACACATCTCCTCCAACAAGGACATACCTCCTAATTCTTCCCAAACAGTTGTACCAGCTGAGACCCAAGTATTCAAACATAAGAGCATATAGAAGCCATTCTCATTCAAACAACCATAGGGAGTGAGGGAGAGGAGGAGGAGGAGCCATGGAAAGAGTGTTCCTGGTAGGGGTAGCAAGAGCAAGGCCCCGAGGGCAGGAACATGCTTAGCAGCTACCAGGAGAGAAGTCACATGAATGCTTGGAGCCTGAAGGACACAGAAGTTCAAGAGGAGGCCCTAAAGGAGGTAGAGCCAGGTTGTGTGGCTCTGAATGGTTGGACCTTATTTGGTAAGAGAGCAGAGGAGTAGTCAAAGCAGGAGTCCCTGTTAGAACCTGCTCACAGTAGGTAGTCTACACAACCTTAGTCTTGATTAGTTACTTGATGACGTCAATCTTCATATCCTAAAAGGCCACCATGGCTACTCTCTTGGGGATTCTGAGGGCAGGAGGACCCAGGCAATAGCATCCAGGCCCTGCCTAGCTAGGGACAGCATGGCTTGGGCACAGGTGGCCATGCTTGAGTGTACCTGGCTCCTCTGGTGATAACAGGTGCGTTGGTAGCTGTTTTTCTGGAAGGGATTCAAATGGTGCCAGTGTGGAGAGTATTAAGTGTCAACACAAGAGCATCTCCACCCTACCACTCATGTTCTAGCCCAGAGCATTTGAACATGGGCCCTGGCTATGACCCTTTTCATTCGTGAACACTTCAGTGCCCCTGAACATTCAAGTTTGTATTTCTTTCTAATAACCCCAATGCTCAACATCATGAGGCCTGACAGTAATTATTATTTTTCTTTAATCACCATTCTATATTTAAATACCTCAAATTGTCTTAAAAATCTTTTTTTAGATTCTGATTCTGATCACAACAAACATTTAGTCACCTGTGGCAGGTGTCCTGGTGGCATTAAGCAAGGTACTTGGGTGGGTAGGAGACTGATCATTAGCATAAGACTGAGTTGTTGACCCCAGAGGCTGGGCCTAAGCCAAGCTTTGCTAGCAGGACAGGTACAAACTCAGGATGGCACCTGAGGTCCCTTGTTCTTAGTCAAGGGCAGGGGTGCTAGGCAGGGTAGCTGTGTAGCAAGACAGCTGTATGGCAGGGCAGTTGTGTAGCAGGACAGTTACATAGCAGGGTAGCTATGGATAGCCTCGTGAAAGGATGAATCAGTAGCTGGGTCTGTAGATAGTAAGTCTCAGGAGCAGGGCTATGATGTTAGCTGGGATTGCCTTGGTAGCCACATTAAGTGGCTCAAAGCTGAATGTAGTGGCACATACCTACAATCCTAGCACTTGGGATTCTGAAGCAAGAGACTTGAAAGTTCAAAGCTTGCTTGGGTTACATAGAGACCCTATCTCACAAACACCAACACCACCAAGTTTGACTAATCACAAAAGAAACTTCTTGGTTTCTATGACAGAAGAGTCTAGATCAGTGGTTCTCAACCTCTGGGTTGCAACCCCCATAGAGGTTGCATATCAGATATTTACATTATGATTCTTTTTTTTTTTTAAAGATTTATTTATTATGTATACAGTGTTCTGTCTGCAGGTATATCTGCAGGCCAGAAGAGGGCACCAGATTTCATTATGGATGGTTGTGAGCCACCATGTGGTTGCTGGGAATTGAACTCATGACCTCTGGAAGATCAGCCAGTGCTCTTAACCACTGAGCCATCTCTCCAGCCCTACATTATGATTCTTAACGGTAACAAAATTACACTTACAAAGTAGCAATGAAAATAATTTTAAGGTTGAGGGTCAACACAACATGCGGAACTGTATTAAAGGGTCGCAGCATAAGGAAGGTGGAGAACCACTAGTCTAGGTGCTGGTCTCAGTGTGGCAGAAGCCAGGGATTCCCATGATCCCATGATGTCACAGGAATCCACCTCACTCTGTCACTTATCTTTACTGTCCTCTTAATGACTTTATCTTGAGGCCCCAAGTGATTGCCTCTGGTGATGCCAGGCCTGCTCTTGATTTGGGCAGTCCCTGGAGAAAAACACACTTCTCAGGAAAGAGCAGAGATGACCGCTTGCCTAGCTAGCTGCCCATAGGGCTGGATCTGTCTATATAAAGAGATGGTGGAGAGAGGGGAAGCCAAGGGCCACCCCAACAAGCAACATGAGGGAGATGGAAAGGGGACACATGCAAGGTCCTTCTCTGAGTTTAAGGCATTTGCTCATTAGTGCCTTGGAGCCCTTATTGTTCCAGGCTTTAGTCCCGCCAGGTGCTTTCTTGCCCCTCTTTTTCTGCATGCTCTATACTCCAGCTCAGCCTACCCTGATCCAGGCCTGGCTGCCCACCAACGACAGCATCTTGGCATCTCTTCTGTCTGACTCCCCCCATCCTGTCCTGCCCAAGTCCCTTTGTCCCTCGGTGGTCACCTCAGCTGCAGTCCTGCCATTTATTTCCAAAGCTTGCCTCTTTTTCAGCCAGCTCCTTCCTCTCCTGTCTGCTACACACTGTCTCCTTTCTTGAAGAAAGTAAGTACCCACATCACAAAGAATGTATTGCTTTGGCCATCTTCCCCAAGGGACATGTGGAAGACCAATGAGTTCCCCTCCCTGATAGGACCAGAGCCATGATATGTCATACACAGGAGCTTAAAGAAGGGACAGATACAGGCCTCAGGACAGAGGCCTCACATATTGGTGGGCACAGGGTTACACAGATGGTTAGCAGAGGGAAAGGAACCCAGGGAGCAAAGAGAGTCCAGAGCAAAGCCTTCAATAACTAGCATGAATCAGAGACAGTCAAAGGGCTAGGGCCTTGAGAGCGGCCTTGGAGGAGGCTGTCCTGAGCCTATCCTGGGACTTGACGGGCCACTCTCTGAACACAGCCGTTTGCTCCCCACAGTCTCCAAAGCCACCTCCACATCCTGGAAAAATGAATAAAAGCAGCAGTATAGGAGGTCCCAAGTTCCTCCAAGAGTCTCAGATCCTCTAGCTGCTTCCTGCTGTAGAACCTTCTTTGGGTGCAGATAGGGAGGAGACTGGCTCACAATATCTGTGTAATGGCCTTGTGTATGGATACCTTCAGGCTGGGCACAAATGAAGGTCACTGTTGGCTGAGTGACCACCCAACGCATAGTTTGCTTTCCCAGACCCGCCATGATATTTGGGGTTGAGGTCAGGCAATGCTGTGTCCAGTCAGGTCAGACTGACTGTGCTGAAGCTGTTAGCCACCTCTGGGGACAGTGATTTTAGAGCCCTGCACCTTGATGTCACCAGGAATCCACCTCACTCTGTCACTTATCTTTACTGTCCTCTTAATGACTTTATCTTGAAGCCCCAAGTGATTGCCTCTGGTGATACCAGGCCTGCTCTTGATTTGGGCAGTCCCTGCAGAAAAACACAGCTCTGCCTCAGGAAAGCCACATGACCTCACTCACTCACCTTTGCCGAGAAGTAGGTGTATTCATTGGAAGAGGCAGAGCAGTTATCCACTCCAGGCTAGGGAGGAAAGCAGCCTTGGCAAGTTAATTCACTTACCTCGCTAGAATGATACTTATAATGCATTAAACATTATAAATTATCATCTCAACGTGTCTGATTCTTAAGAACTGGAAAGAAAGAGCATAAAGGGAAAATGAGAGCTGGGAAAGGGAGCATAAAGCAGCCATGGGGCTTCAGAGTGTCACTTGAGGCAGCACAGCACAAGAGCCACCACATCTCTCATTAAAACTCAAGCACTTGCACACAAGTGCACACTCACAAGTGGTTCTTGTAACAGTAAATTTTTATTTAAAACATTTATATTTATTAATACTTAACAAACACCTGTATCCTGTAGCCTAATGCCTAGAACCTATAATCTAATACCTATAAACAATTAATGCCTAAGAACACTTAACCAATTGTATTTTAGCCCTTTTGAAAGGATATTAAAATTCTCTAGCGCAGATGCATGTGGACATCTTGGTTAGCAGTCAGTCTATCTGCAGGCACCCCTTATAGTAATTAGCAGTTCAGCTCTGGCAGTCACGGCAGGAATCCTATCTTCAGCTTGGCTTAGCTTCCTCTGGGCCTAGCTTTGCAGGTTTATGCCATCAGTTTATTTCGGCCAGCTATGTTTTAACCGCTAAGCTTGAGGTTGGCTTCCTCCGACAGCCAAGACTCACTTTCACAGTCTCCTCAGCCTGTGCATGCCCCATGGTCTCTGAACTCTGCCTCACTCACTCTCCCAGCTCTCTTGGGCCCCTGGATGGACATCTTTAGTGTCCAGTTTCAAGAACTTTCTCTCAGCAGGTTCTATATGTCATCTCTTTTCTGCCAGCCTTAGGCTGGCTTGTGTCAAAAGTCTCTCTCTTGGGCTCCACCTCTCAGTTTCTGGGCAATCTTCAGTTTACCTGCCAAGGTTTCTGACCGTTGATTTGCCTCAGGCTATTGCAGCCTAAAGGCTGGTGAATGGCATACCTTGCTTCCCTTCTGTAGCTTGTACATCTGTCTTCTCCATCTGTGGGGGCAAGAGACAGGAAAATCCATATGAAGCTCCCTAGATTATATAGGGTGTCATCTCGCAGATTCACAAGATCTCTTGAAATATCGAGAGGTCCCAGTGGCTTCTCATGGCAATGGATGCCATCTGAGGCTTCTTAGCCATGCCACTTCAATAAGGCATATCCATGTTCCTCATAGAGCTGTGGCCTCAACTGGGCTCTGCCCATCTCTGCCCCAAATCCTCTAGCATCCAAGCAACGCAGAGTTCCTCCTTATGTGCTGCCAGATTTCAGGTTGATCTGCATACTAATTCACTATAGAGAACTAATTCCCAATACAGGTTCTAGCTGAGGCAGTCGGAAGGATGGTACTTCTGAATGTACTAGATTCTGGGGCAAAGAAGGAAGCACCTCAGCTGAAGCACTGATAACTGGACAAGGTACAGAGGCTGGGTCTTACAGCAGGAGATTTTCCCCAGATCCATAGGGCATCCTTCTTCTAGAGCGTTGCTGAGGGGTTCCCAGCTGCAAGGCCCCAGCCCCAAGGCTCTGTGGTGCAGGTGTGGTCGTCATACATCTTCCCAACACAGCTCTTGATATCTGAGGATGTTTACATGGCCATCTACATAACAACGGCCTTGCCTACACGCAGGTTCCTGTCCCAGAATTCAACTAACAGCATAAAAAATATTCAAGAAAAAAAAATCTCCCAAGCACATCTTTTTATCTTATTCTTCCCTAAACAATGTAACATAACAATTTCCATAGCATTTACATTGTATTAGGCTCTATAAGTCACTTAGAGATGATTTGGAGGAAGTGGGAAGGTGTACGTAGGTTATATGCAAATATGTGAAATTTTATACACAAGACTGCAGCATGAGACAATGCTGGTATCCACCGGGACACTGCAATAAATCCCCCACAGATGCTGAGAGGTGGCTGTAGGTAGAACAAAGTCTAGAAGGGTATGTGTGTACATGCACATCCACTGCAAGGTGCCCAGGCCATTACCTCTAGGGCGCAGGAGGTGGTATGTGGGGACCTAATTAGGAGACTGGGGCTCAGAGTTCCACCCACATGGATAATTCAGCTGGGCCAGCCATAGCCAGGACTGAACTCTAGCTAGACACATAGGGAGAAGGGAAAGTTCTAATGCCTTCTTGTGGGGTGTTCAGGACTGTGGAACAGTGTAGATTTTTGCTTCTGTTCCCTACCCGGATATCCTGCACCAAATCTGCCCACAAGTATAGTACTGTGTACTGTAAATATCTCAGATGCAAGCTCAGGCCAGGCAGGAGCCTCCCCGCTCCTTCCCAACAGCCACAACCAGTTCATGAACAGCCCCTGCCCCCAGAGCTCACTCTTCCCTTACCTCCCTTCCCTGCCTTCCTCTGCCAGAGTTGTAATTCTTGAGGTTACACTGAGCATTAGACATGTATGGTCAGGGGGGTCTCTTGACTGTTTGTGTGAGGGAAGCTGACATGTTTTGGGGTCCAGACATCCCATTAGGAAAGCTAGGTTGCTCATCCACCACTGTCTGGATAGGAAACCCATCTATACCCTACCACCTCTTTAAATGAGTGTTTCTGTCTAACCAGATGTCTCCATGGTGGTAATTTTCAAAACTACTCATTGAAAGCTGCCCCTGCCATTCTCCTCCACAAGCTGCGTCCTGATTAATTCAGAGCACATGCTTGCTCTGTGCCTCCACTAAACAGAGCACACATCCATATAAACATGTAAAAGCGCACTTTGAACGTCAACTTCTCTGACAGCCAGCAAATAGTCGCTTGCCACCCCACGACTGGACGGTTGAAGCCAAGTTCCTGTGGTGGGATTTGGTTTGACGTCTCTCCTTCTGAATCGCCCTGCAGACCTGTCTATGGTGATCTAGGAACTTAGTTAGAGCGCGCAGATTTAGCTTGCAGGGAGGCTAAGGCGTGGGGAATGAGGGTAGGTGGGTAGAATAGCTTTGAGACCTCAGAGCCCACACTTGACAAACACAGATAAGACGCCAAAGCAAGGCAGGAGTGGCCTGGGGAGGAAAACCACAGGTTGCCATGTTTTTTGCTTTCTGGTCTTAGGAGAATGTCCAGGCTACTCACATGTCAGTTCTCTCATGATAGCTGAGATCTTACCATGTGCTGGATCCTTGGGCAATTGTGGAGTACCTCTGCTTCACTTGGTTAGGAGAGACAAATTAGCAGCCAAGCCAGGCATGGAGCTGTAGGCCTCCAATCCCAGGAGCTCTAGAGAATCAGGGTGTAGAGGGGAATGAGTGGGGTGTTTTTAGAGCCTGATGTTGAGGACCCTCTGAAGGCAAGAAGGAGGTGGGTTGTGGTGTCAAAGAGCAGTGTATGCAGACAAGCAAACCGGGCCCCAGGACTGAGATGGGTAGTTAGAGTTGACAGTATGGAGTCGCTGGGTGGTTTAGGCAGGAGGCTGCTGAGCTCTGACTGAAGTTGTTTTTAAGTGAGTCTGGCTGCTGTGTGGGAAATGTAGTGTGTATGCAGGGTGACAGTGCCAAGCAGGAGCAGAGAGACCAATTAGTTGATTCTGGTGTCTCTGGAGAGATGGCAGTGGCCTGCACCAGGGCAACAGTGTCTGTGGAAGATGAAGTCTGACCAGAGAGGAGAGACACAAGGGTCTCCTGACAGTTTGATGTCAAAGTCGGGGGCCAGGGACAAGGAGGTCAGAGGGTGCCTAGAATTTGGGAAGCTGAGCAGCAGAACTGTGTTAAAGAGAGGAGACGTTTGGCTTGAGGTAAGTGATGTAGAACTCCATTTGGAACTGCAGTTGCAGCACCTAAGGCAGAGGCAGACAGAACCCAAGTTCAAGGCTAGCCTGGGCCATACACCTATGTTTGTTTATTTGTTTAAGTATTGAATGGATCTGAGGCACATAAAGGTTGAAATTCCCAAGAAGAGAGAAAGGACCAGCCATCCCTTAGGGGCAATGGAGGGGTCAGGACTAAAGAGTCAGGGAATGGGAATCCTTGAACCAGGAAGGTATTCAGAGCCTTGGAACATGGTGACTACGGAACACTCAAATAATTACCTTGAACCTAGGGCAGCCCTGGCACTGAGGTTCAAAGGAACTGGTTGGGGTTTCAGAAAGTAGAAACAAGCCAAGGAGGCTGGGGCAGGGGAGCAGCCAGCTAGGCAGAAGCCAAACAACACAGGCACAGACATGTCATCACTGGAAGCTCAGCCAATGAGATCATGGAGGAGGAGAAACAGCAGTCTGTCTGTCCTGCCAAGCCAGGTATGGCAGGGGAGCAAGAGATCCATCCCCCTGGCTGTCATAGCTAAGAGAAGGACCCTGTTGTGCTCACCCGAAGAGCAAGCATAAGCCATTGACCTGGCTGTGGTGCCTTGGCACACCAGATTTTTTATTGAATTCAGACAGGAACCTGATGGGATGGGAGGCAAGAGGCAAAAAAAGAGGGGCAAAGGTGACAGTGACTGTTTCACTGTAGGGCTGGGGCAACTTGTGGGACACCTCTATAGAATAGAATACTCAGTGATCAAAAGGAAGAAAACTGTGGACTTTTATAATCCGGATATGTCTCAGAGTAATTATGCTTAGTTTAAAAAGCCAGATAGGGCTGGAGAGATGGCTCAGAGGTTAAGAGTATTGGCTGTTCTTCCAGAGGTCCTGAGTTCAATTCCCAGCAACCACGTGGTGGCTCATAACCATCTATAATGAGATCTGGTGCCCTCTTCTAGTGTGCATGCAAACATACTTCAATACAGAACATTGTACACATAATAAATAAATATGTTTTAAAAAGCCAGATAGAAAGGGGTGCACATTGCAAGCTGTATGCCAAAATTCTACAAAATGTGAGTGTCACTTTATAAAAAGGGGCCTGTTGAAGTGGCTCACCAGATAAAAGCACTTGCTGTCCAGTCTGATGACCTGAGTTCCATCCCTAGGATACACATGGTAGGAGGAATTGTTCCCCAAGTTGTCCTCTGACAACACATGTACACACACACACACACACACACACACACACACACACACACACACACGAAAGTGTAAAAATCTATAGTGATGGTGAGCAGGTGGCTGGTTGTCTGGGGAAGTAGAAGGACAGGGATTTCAAAGTTCGAGAAGAAACTTGGGGGTGAGGGGCGTGTTTGTTATCCTAAGTATGGAATTGTTCCAGGGAGATGTACTTGTTAAAACTTACCAAGTAGCTGTAAAGAGGTATTTACTGTTTAATGTACGCATTATATTTCTTGATAAAGCCTGGGAAGAGTTCTACCACAGAAAGGAGGGAAGTAACCAGTGGCTGGAGGAGGGTGGTCTTATTTATGCATGAATAGATATGCATCAGATACATGCATGACACAAGGCCATGTGTTTGGGGAACATGGGGACAGGGACCTTTCTGTGAAGGTCACTATATTTCATGATGGCCTGCAGTCTCCACATCCTTGTGCAATGAAAACATCTAGAAAATTTAGTAGTAGGGCAAGGATTCCCTAGAAACTGCCATATCAAGGCTGGAGCCTTGGTACCTGCTCCTCATCCCTGTGTCATTCCTTGACTGCAGCTTCAGCTGAAGTGAGTGGTTCCCTGATGTGCTGGCATTGCTGCACCTGAGCTGCTTGCTGGGCTGTCTGCTGAGGGAACATGCCCAACTTGTGATGTGTGAGGGGATTGTTGCCCCAGAGGCCACCCTTAGCAAGCAGTGAACAAACAGACTAGCTTCTGTCCTTGGGAGGCACTTCCAAAGTACATGCCATAGATTCCTTGAGTCCCAGCTGGAGGGAACCATGATTGCCTCCAACAATGAAGAGCTCAGACACTTTTGAGAGCATCCTCCTACCCTGTCTTACATTCCCCACTTCCTGTCTACACCAAGTCCTTGTTTTAGGCTCTGCTTTTAAGATACTTAGTATGAGACACTCCAAGAGTCACAGGAGCCTGCATTTGACATCCACACCCAGCCTCCTTGATGCAGAAGCCCCAGGAACTGCACTTCATTTTAGTTTACTTAAAATACATATATTTGGTTTGGGGGTTTTGTTTGTTTTTATTTTATTTTTTTGAGACAGTGTCTTACTTTGTAGCCCATGCTGGCCTCAAGCTCACTGTCCTAGGGCCTAGAAAGTACAAGGATGAGTGGCATACACCATTACACCCGGCTGGAACCAACCTTTAAAGAATGTTACTATAGGCAGAAAAAAGCCGTGAAAGGTTTCACAAGGGAGTGATGGGGCATCTTTGCTCCAGTAGAATATTAACTCTGGTGGCAATGTGAATCAGGTGAAAACAGCAAGAGACCAGGAACCAGCGAGACCAATTAGTGGGTCATTACCAGTGTCCTGACAGGAGACAAGGAAAGCCAAGACAGCGCTTATGCTGCCTCTTTTATTGCTAGAGTATGTACTGCTTTGCAGAAAGAGGAGAGGAAGTCCATTTCACAGCCGCTGGCTCAGTTCTAGAGTGCTCACATTTCTAACACTTTACGTTTCTGTTTGGGGGCATCTTCAACTTCCACAATTTGACACATCAGTCTGATGACACGTGTTTTTCTTTTGTTCCATTTTGTGCATTCAGGATCTTGACATTGGTGCCAAGAATGTGAAACTCTATGTCAACAAAAGCCTCATCTTTGATGGTGTGTTAGACAAAGGAGGAAGCAAAGCCCCTTTTGATTGCACCATTCCTGTTGACCTTCAGAGCGAGAAGAGTGAGAACCCAGAGAAGGCCTTGAGTGCTGGCTGGAAAGAAAGCAAAGGTGCCCTGGGGATGGCTGGCATGAATGGGGACGAGGAGCTTGGGCTCAGCTGCTCTCAGCCAGCTGAAGCCTTGGTGGATATAACAGTTTCCTCACAAGGAGATTTCCTTGGTGAAAGGGTGAATTCTACTCATTGCCTAAAGGACAGTTTGTTCAAGTTACAGGAAGATGTAAGACTGTTCGCAGCCCCTGCCTCAATGGGTGATGGTCCCAGTGTTTCTTCTTCCTCCTCTCCTGAGAAACATCCTCCTCTGGAAGAAGAGCCCTCTTTGATCCAACAGCTAGAAAACCTCAGAGGTAGGAAAATCCCTGAACCTGCTGGAAAGACCCCACACTGGTTACAGCCTTCTCTAGCAGGGATGGACAAGAAACAGGCAGGCAAGAAGCCCAAACCCCTGTGGCTCAGCCCTGAGAAAGATCTGGAACAGAAGAGCAGACTTCTGTCTGATGATGTCATTGGTGATATTCCTGGAGAGATGGAGGCCAGGGAAAAAGGCCCTCGGCGTGACCAAGGAAAAACTGGCATCTGGAGTGTCATCACTGAAGAGAGACCCCAGCTGGCATCCTCCAAACCCTGTGACAATGACTTAGACATCTTTAGCCAGCCTCCTAACAGGGATCGCCCTGCTAGTGGGAGGAGGGCCCTGAAGAAGGATGCCAGCAGTAGTCATGGTGATGACCAGTCAGCCAGCAAAGGTAAGCTTGAGAAGCCCCTGTTGGAATGAAGCCATTTGTTTCCCTGGAACCTGGTTTCCTCATCTATAAAACAAGGGGGCTGTTCTCAAGTAGGGGGTCACAAATCCACTGTCTCAATAAAGCGGTTAAGTGCACTGGTTGCTCTTCCAGAGGTCCTGAGTTCAATTCCCGGCAACCACATGGTGGTTCACAACCATCTATAATGAGATCTGGTGCCCTCTTCTGGCATGCAACTGTACATGCAGATAGTGTACTCATACATATCTTTTAAAAAGTTTAAATAAAGAGGTGATACAAATGAAGGATAACCAGGAAGTCTGTTCATCTCCTAGATGTGATCGTCACTGGCAGTAGGATCTGTTCCTTGACCCATTTTCCTCGCACTACATGGTTTTGCCAACCTGGACATCATTCTCCACCTTTGATAAAGACATTCATCTCTAGTAACTTACCTGACTGTATACTGTTAGATGGCAACCCCAGGGTGAACACAGCTAACACTTGCCTGGGTATAGAAAGAACCAGTGGACATTGCAGGGTGGTGGTCAAAGGGTCCAAGGCCATTGGAAGGAGGCAGTCACCACTCCACTCCACAGTCTTGTTGCTAGCCTCCAGGAATACATGGCTAGTGTGCCAGTCTGCTTTTTTCTTTTATCAGTACAAACTGGAGTATGGAAGAGTCTTGCTTTACAGTGTTAGCACCTGATGGTGATTATTTGAAACTGCTCTGTGTATGTGTGTGTGTGTGTGTGTGTGTGTGTGTGTGTGTGTGTGTGTGTGTATGTGTGTTAACAAATAATCATCAGGTTTCATGGCTTAGGCTTGTAATCCCAGCTGCTCCAGAGACTGCAGGAGAGTGACAAGTCCAAAGCCTGCCTAGGCTACAGAGTGAGTTCAAGACTAGCCTGATCAACTTAATGATTCCTTGTCTCAAAATAAAGAGGCAAAAGGACTGGACTATAGCTCAGTGTTCCAAGGCCCTGGGCTCAAACCCCAGTATTAAAGATAAAAACAAAAGCCACATCTGTTGGCAGAGTTCAAGTTGAGACTGTCATGGTCTTTGTAGTGGGTTATCTATAACGACATGCTGAATGTGAAAGGAGTTCAGGGTGTGGTCTTCATATACCCATTCTGAGTAAGAGGACAGCACCAGGGATCTGGGCACTGCATGTCCATCTTGAGTAAAGAGGGTATTATGGAGGGATGCTGTGTCCATCTGTATAAGAGGGAACCAGGGTGGAGACACTGGTAGGGACAGTTAGAATTGCCCCTGTGTTGTGGAGTACTTTATCAACTAATCAACAATTAATTAGTTTGAATGAATCTAGCTGTTTGCAGGTATTCTGCTCTCTGAACCTCAGTGTCTTCGTCTGTACGATGGGGTTGACACTCCCCTGTTAGAGTTGTGAGAAACAAGCAAGACAATCAAGACAAGTTAATAAAGCAACAGAGCTTCCCTTGTTCCTGGGGAATGTTCAGCAAATACTGAGCAAGACATCAGCTTGTGTCTTGTACAATCCCACAGACTATTGGCCTCAATTTTAATTCCTTTCACCCTATTCCCACAAAACCTCCACAAAGCACCCCTTTCCTCTGGGATTCTAGGTAGTCGCTTGAGGTTTGTGGGCTGTGTTTGGCAGGTACCTGGCAGAGAAGCATGTCCCAGCAGATGGCTGATGCCCCTGTCCCTTCCCCTAGAGCCTACACCACCTATACTCTGATTCTACCTCTTGTTGGTACTGCTTAGTGAGTCATCAGTGAGTGCCTGCTTGGTTCCGCATGTGTCACATCAGATGCAGAGCAAATCCCTCAGACTCTGAGGGCTCCCCACCTAAGCACTGGCTGCCCTCTGGGTCTTTGCTGGCAACTACCTCTCATCTAGACTCTGAGACTTGGTAAAGAGGTTATCCAGAAATCCCAGAGGGGCATGGTAGGGCCAAACCTAGAACCTCTTACACACAGGGAGCTGAGGCAGGAGTATCACCAGCTCTAGAGAGGCCTCTGTTACATAGAAAAACTATCTCAAGAAAAACATTAAAATGGTCAAGGGTTAGGGGGATTGGTGGCAAAGTACTTGAGGACCTAAGTTGGATACCCAAAACCCACCTAATTCCAGCTCTAGGGAAGCAGAAGCAGGAGAATCCTTTGTTGGCCAGCCAGTCTAGCTTAATAATAATGATGTCCAGGCTAGTGAGAGACCTTGTTTAAATGGAGGTAGACACCCCCTGACGATGATGACCAGGGTTGTCCTCTAGCCTCCTCAGGCATGCAAATCTAAGTATACATGAACCCATGTGCACATACAATTATACACACACACACCAAAGAAAACAACATAGACAGAAAAAGAAGGAGAAGCCTCTGAGTACAAAAGCCTGGCTTCAAGTGGCGTGCTGTGGGCAGGACAGTGGTGACAAGCAGGGCCTGGATCCGCGGGTACTTGTTCTTTGCCAAGGTGTGCTCCATCCTTAATGATTCTGAACCCTCTTGACAGCCCCATCCTACAGATAAGAAAGTGAAGTGTAAGTAACTTTCTTGAGTTTTCCTTTCCCACAAACAGTGGGGGCTAGTATAGAATGTGGACCCCAGTGGGTCAGCCCCACTGTCCATGCTTGGAACCAGCACTCCTGAGCCTATTAGCATAACTTCCAGTGCTTGCTGGATGATCAGCCAGGCTCTAAGCAGACATGGGAGTTCCTGGTAACAGGCTACAGTCCGATGGTCCAGTTCAGAGGCCTCAATCTCACTTTAATTTCTTGCCAGGCATTTCCCTGCTTGGCTCAGTGACACATGAAGAATAGAGCTCTTGAGATTTAATGTTTGTTAGCTAGTTTTGCTAACAAGGAAAGCTGTTATTACCCATCACCCAGTGCCAAAACCCACTGCCTGAGCCTCCAAAAAGCATGCTAGCTGAGTCCACCAAAATGCTAGTGGAGTGAATAAGCTCACAGTGGCTTCAGAGCTCTGTCCTCACCATGGTGAGTGCTCCACAGTGTCTTCACTGTGGCCCCCACCAGGGAATCATGGTTTACTATAATGCCATCTGTATTCTGGAAGTGGAGGTTGTTGGCCACAGGTGGATGAGGTCTTATCAGCCTGTACTGTGAGCAATGAAGGGCAGTAGGTGGGGAACTCGGGGTACTTTGCTGCCAAAGGCTAGTAGTATCTCCTCCCTGTCCCATTGGTTCTCCTCATAAGTCCACCAGGCCACCTTTTCCTTGATATTTTGTTCACAAATAGCCAAAGGCCTCTCAGCTGTGAGTGGCTGAGTGCAGGCCCTGGACCCTGTAGCCACTTCTAGAGTCTCAGGGGGCGCTGATTGGTGGACTTGGGTCACATGTCCAGCCCTTGCACAGTCAGCAAGGGCTAAAGCAGGTTCACTGGAAGAAAGGTGGCTCTGTTGTATTTCCCCGTCCATCCCTGTTTCCTGTGTTAGCAGTCATTGATGTAGGCATGACAGTGGTGAGGGCAGGGTTATAAACCAACTCCACACAGAAAGAGTCTTTTGTAATGTCAGCATCAGGGATCCTTCTAGACTGCAGATGGACACCATTGCTTTCTGCTGCTTATTAGGGTTTATTTTAGAATTGGGGCTCTGGACATGGCTTAATGAGAGACTGTTTAACATGTACAAGGCCCTGAGTTTCATGAGTTTCATGTTCAGTACAACAAAAAAAGAAAAAGGAAACTTCCTGTCTTGCAGATTTAGGATAGGATTGTCAGCAGTGACAGGCAAAGCCTTAGCTTAGTCCCAAGTAGTAGACAGAGCATGTTCCCAGCAGACAGAGACACACAAAGACACAAGGCTGCCCGGCTGCCATCACACCCATCAGGGCCAGGAGAAAGTCTACACCTCTCCCTTTAGAAGCAAGTGTGTGACTGAGAGTCTGGAAGGCAGACTCAGAAGGAATGCCAAATCTTTGCTCCCTGGCAGAGGCACAGTAGCCAAGCTCCTGATGTGTGGTGCTCAGTGTGTCCTGGCGTGCTTGTGGACCAACCCCGCCCTTGCTTCAGTCAGAGGGATTGAGATCCCAGAGACAAGAGTGATGTCAGCCCGCGCTAGAGCACCTTCTGCCACATGTCACACCAGCCCCTGGGGGAGAGAAGATGGGGACTTCTGGGCTCTTTGCTGGTGACGGATGGGAAGAAGGGAACAAGGCAGGCACAGGAGAACTGCAGGTGACAGGCTCCAGGCTCATCCAGGGGACTGAAGGCTGAAGCCGGTGTCCTGGCATTAGACATACCTAGAAAGTACTTGCTGGCACCGAGCGGCCTTTCACCACCAGCTTCCGCCTTCAGTCCCCAGATCAGCATGGAGCCTGTCACCTGTGGGTCCTCCTGTGCCTGCTTTGTCCCCTTCTTCCCATCCGCCACCAGCAAAGAGCCCAGTGGTCTGGTCACTGGAATTGGAGGACCCTGGCAAAACTTGATCTGAGGTTGGATAGTGCCTGTGTGGGAGCTGAGAAACCCACGGGCTGAGAGTGACGGCTGGGTGAGAACAGGACCAGGTAGAACTGAGGGTGGGGTAAGTCTCAGGTACTCCTGGGCTTTGTAACACGAGGGTGGCACTACTGTGATACGAGGCTGTGGGTGGGCTGGGTGTGCTGGGAATACCTGTGCTCCTGAAATTCTGGAAGCTGAGGCAGGAAGATCATAAGTTTGAGGCCAACCTGAGCAATGTAGTAAGACCCCTATCTCAAAAGAGAGGGGGGCAGGAAGAAGGAAGGAAGGAAGGATAGCTATGTAGCTATCTGAGCCAGGGAGCTAGAAAGCTGAAGTGGTATGTCTCCTAAACCACTGGGAGAGGGACTGTCAAATGCAAGACCTTTGTCATGGATGTCATGCAAGAAGTGAAGACTGACAAAGACTGAGAAATCATTGTCACTTGCAGAAAGTCACATCAATGGGGGAGTTCTGAGAACCATAGTTGTCTTAGGCATTCAAAGTGCAAAAATCCACCAGGGGTCAGCTCTCAGGAACAGGTGGATGGAGAAGCCCATATAAGGCCATCAGGTTTTCTCTGTATCTTTTGGCTCCTGCTCCCAAGTTGGCATCATTTTTAGGCAGGTTACCCAGTGTAGTCAAATGGGCCCTCACAATTCCACCCTATATCCCATCAGTCTGGCTCAGCCAGGGGAATGGCAGTCCTCTGAGCTTCAGTGTGAATAATCTCAAAGTGGGAGGTCTCCAGAAAGCTGAGGCTTGCTCCCCAAAGGAGGGAGGGTGAGTTCCGGGTGGGGTTGAGAGGCTGCTATTAAGACAGGAAGCATAGTTATAAGAAAAAGAACCATTTTTTTGGACTGAAAGGGAGAGCTGTTGGGGGGAAAAAAGAAATACCTTAAACTAAAAAAAAAAAAAAAAAAGAAGGGAAGAGGATGGGGGGTTGAGGGGAGGAGGGTGGAAGGGGGGGACTGGAGGGGGAAGTAGGGAGGGGATTGTGATTGAGATGTAACTTGAAGAAATAAAAAATAAATTATTAAAAAAAAAGACAGGAAGCACTGGGGGATGCGGTGTTGGAGGATTCTAGAGAGAGAGCATAATTGATGGTATGACGCCCCTTAGAAAGCAGGCAGGAAATGGAGTGCAGGCACTGCTCAGTGTGAAAGTAACGAAGAATGGCAGTGCTGGATGCCGCTGTCTCTTCAGAATGGCACCGTGGATATCATTGGCTGTGCTTGGCTGCCAAGAAGGGCCACTGTCTGATGTTCACACTGAGCTCATAGAATCTGAGAGAGGACTTCAGGGCCTCCCTTGGTTTCTGTCCTCATGCTCAGGACTCAGGCTTTCTCCACACGTGGGAGTGGACAGAGGCCTTACTTACCCTTCAATACACTTGGTGAAGTTGACTGCCTTGAACTTGTGATCCTCCTGCCTCCACAGACCGGTGCTAGGGCTGCAGACTTAACATCCTTTCCTGAGCATTCTTCCTGTTGTTAAATAATGCCTTGTAGTGCTGTCAGAGTCATGTGACTAGGCCAGCCTCCAGTGCAGGGCAGCCCACACTGTGACCAACTCAGACCCCGTGGGCCACGACATGTCACTGGCTATGTGTGTGTTTGTGTGTGGGGGGGTGACTTCTGAAAAAGCTCCCAACACCAAAATAGCCTTCCTGAATCAGCTTCCTGTCACCCTGGTTCCCAAAATGGGCAACTTTCAAAGAGAATGGGTTCATTTTGACTCACAGTTTCAAAGGTTCCAGGCTTGAACTATTTGGCCATGTGGCTTTGGGCCCACAGCCAGGCAGCGTGTGGTGGTGGCAGCGTGTGACAGTGGCAGTGTGTGACGGTGGCAGCGTGTGACGATGACAGCCTGTGATGGTGGCAGCGTGTGGCGGTGGCAGCGTGTGGTG
>CAJQZJ010033049.1:5418833-5478281 GCA_907164525.1 Lophiomys imhausi
TGTGTGTGTGTGTGTGTGTGTGTGTGTGTGTGTGTGTGTGTGTGTGTCACGTTTTCTTACCCATTCATCTATTGTTGGACATCTAGACTGAGTCCATTTATTGCCTGTGTGCTGCAGCAATAAACATGAATGTACGAGTATCTTTTTGTATGCTGACTTATAGTCCTTTGGGTATGTACCCAAGAGAGTTACAACCGGGTCATATGGTTGATCTGTTTGGAGGGTTTTCAGAAATCACCATAATGATTTCTATGACTCTTAATAGCAAGAATGAGGAGTCCTCTTTCCCCACCTTCTCCGCAGCATTGGTTGCCATTTGTTTTCTTGATGGCATAAATGGATTCTCAAAGCAGTTTTCCCTGATCATTAAGGATATTGAATGTTTTTTTCAAATATTTATTGGTCATTTGTATCTCTTTTCTTAAGAATTATCTACTCACATCATTGGCTTACTTATTGATTGGATAACTTGGACTTAGAGTGTTTAATTTTTGTAGTTATTTATGTATAGTAATATTAATCCTATCTTTTGTATATATAGCTGGAAAACAACTTTCCCATGCTGTAGGCTCTCTTCACTCCGGAGGAGCACTGCCCTGACTCAGTGGTTCTGTTTTTTAAGACAGGGTCTCTCAGTGTGTACCAACAGGTCTTGAAGTTCAACAGGTCTGCTTCAGTCACTAGTGCTAGGATTATAGAAGTATGCCACCAACTCATCTCTTCTTTTTGTTTGTTTTTCTTTTATTGAAAATAGATTTTTTTCTGTCAAGTGTGGTGTTGCATGCCTTTAATCCCAGCACTCAGGGGGCAGAGTCAGGCAGATTTCTGAGGTCAACCTAGTCTACAGAGTGATTCCATGACAACAAGAGCTATGCAGAGAAACCCTGTCTTGAAAATCAAAAATATTTTTTCATTCACTACATTCTGATTATGGTTCCCTTCCTCCAGCTCCTCCTAGTTCCTCCCTTACTCCTCTCTCATCAGGATCCACACCCTTTCTGTCTCATTAGAAAACAAACTGGGATCTAAAGAATAATAATAAAATGAAATAATAATACAAAAACAAACAAATAGGAATGGGACAAAACAAACAAACAGAAGAAAAGGACCCAAGAAAAAGCCCAAGAATGAGAATGTTATAGACACATAGATGCATACCCAGGAATCCCATAGAATACAACATTGGGAGCCAAGATATATAAAGGACATGTAAGGTTTAAAAAGAAAAGCCCTGACAAAACATGAGACAAAGAACCTCCAAAGATGCTTTTGAGTTTGTTTTCTAATGGCCTTTTACTGCTGGGCATGGAGCCTGCCTTTAAACCATCTGTTTTCTTTTTCTTTTATTTTTTTTTCTTTTTGGTTTTTCGAGGCAGGGTTTCTCTGTGTAGCCCTGGTCATCCTGGACTCACTTTGTAGCCCAGGCTGGCCTCGAACTCATAGATATCCACCTGCCTCTGAGTGCTGGGATTAAAGGTGTGCACAATTGCACCCAGCCCCTTTAAGCCATCTTTTATCTTTGTTGGTGATCTCAGATTCTGGGAGCACCTGTGCCCATTTATATATTTGTTTGCAATATTTATTTTTGTTTTTTGAAGTGCTGGTGATGGAACCCAGAGTCTTCAGCACAGAGGGCAAGTATTCTAGTACTGAGTGCCCCTCCCCAGCCTTCTGATATGACAGAAGGCCCAGGCTCTTCTTGTCTCTCTTGCCCAGACATGACCTCTACCATAACCCTGCAATGACAGAGTCCTGATGGTGGCCATAGTATTTAGACCAATCCAGGCATGAGAAAGGCTTGTTGCTATTGGGTGTCTCAAAGACAGAACCAAGAGGTGAGTGCAGAGGGGAAGGCTTCCTTTGCCACCAGCCTTTCGGCTGTCCACCTCCAGTGTCCCTTCCCCTAAATCCCTGCAATTTTTTACCTGACAGCCAGTCCCCAAGACAGAAGTAATTTCTTTGGAAGGAAACAGCAGTCTGCAGCAGCCAGCTTCCTTCACAAACAGCAGGGTCAGCCTGCTGAATTTCCTCAGTTTTAACATGCCAGCAATTGTAAGACATGCCATCCATCAATTTAATAACAGCCTTTTAGAGCACAGGAGAGAGGACGCTTTACCTCCATGGATGAACACTTAGATTTATTCTAAACCTCAGACTATCAAATGGTAAGGGTAAACATTGATTTTAGATAGGAATTGTGGCCACAGCAAGAGTTGCTTACAGTACAGTGGCCCTCAAGGTCTCTAGGGTCCACGGATGGAGTGGGGTGGGCCTGATTTGTCTCTGGGTCCAGGTCTGGAAGTGGCCATGCCACATAGAGGACAAAGGTGGAGTCCAGGCTGAAGAGGTTGAGGATAGGGATAGATGCAGAGGGGCTGAGGTATGGAAACCCCTCCTGCTGCCTGGGGTTTCCCTGGGGCACTCGGACCTGTGGTTCCCAAGCAAGTTGGCTCTTCACAATCATGGAGCCACCTGCCTCTTCTGGCACTTGTCCCTGGCCTAGGTCTGCCAGATTCCCTGATGTTTGCCAAGAGAGAAAGAATACACTTCCCTCAAACTGCCTCCACATCTTGTAGAACATTCGGAACAACAGAGAAAAAATCCACCTCCCACCCCAGTGCACCCCTTCTGAGCACTGGTGCCCAGGTTATGATCTCATTCCCAGCTTGCAATTGGTCTCTGCTGCCTGCAGTTTGCCTGCCTGGCCACACCACAACATCTTGTGATTGTCCTTTTCCCACAGCACATACTAGGGTGCCTGTGTGGTAAGCTTATTTCTACAGCCTGCCTTCCTGACGTGTGAATAAGATTCCTTAGCAGAAGTCTCCCACCCTGTGGTCACTCGGCTGAGGGATTCCTAAGGGGGACACACCTGTCAGTTAACTGTTGAGGATGAGCATCTCTTGGCACCTTCATGAGCACACAGTTTTTACCCCCATCTTAAGTATCATTGTTTGACTTTACCACCCTTCCACCTTCCAAGACACAGCTGGGTGAGAGGAACAGGCTTTCTGTGGGGTCTCTCCACTTCTTGCTGACCCGCCCTCGTTGCCTGCAGGTTAATCGATGGCACGAATATCACCACCGAGGATGAGCACATGTGGCTGATCCCCTTTTCCCCTGGGTTGGACCATGTGGTTATGATCCACTTTGACAGAGCCCAAAGCATTGCTGGCCTCCGGCTCTGGAACTACAATAAATCTCCCGAGGACACCTACCGAGGGGTAAGCCGGGCAGAGCGGAGTCCACTGTCAGGAGGTAGCATGATGGATGGCTGGTGTGGGTGCTGGAGAGGAGCATAAATCCTCCAGAACCTTCCAAATCAGCGGGGGGGGGGGAGGCTTAACATCCAGGGAGAGAGCAAACTGCCTTTCCTTCCACACAGTGCAGACATAGCCCACAGCCCAGGGCAGCCTGGGGAATGGCAGGGCTTGTTTCTGCTGTGACTGTGGGTCCCTTTCCCACACAATGTAGGCTTGTAGTGTCCACTGACCCGGGGGAGGGTGTTGAGAGGCAGGCTGTGTGCATCCTCATTTCATCAGGGTCTCACCCTCCTCCTCCTCCTGCCCCTCCTCTCAGGTTCTAAAGAAGGCTGGGAGAGGGTTTACCATTCTCTTGGGGCCACACAACTGTGTGTCTACACTGTCTGGTCTCGGTCTGTCAAGCATGAAGTCCACATTCTTTCATTTCAATTGCTGGTGGAAAGGCAGGGGTGGCAAGTAGCCTCAGAATGCTCGTAGGCCTGTGCAGTTTGCTGGTGGATCCCAGCAGCATGGCTAGAGGATTCCTGCCTGGACAGCATGTGCGTGCGTGCGTGCGTGCGTGTGTGTGTGTGAAACCCCAGGGAAAGCAAACTCAGTAAAAAATAAATGATCAGTATCTTCTAGGCCCTTCCATCCCCACAGGAGATGCTGACCCTCATAGAGGCCTCCGCCATGAGGTAGCCCATGCATGCGTGCACTCAGTAAGCTCTCAGTGAACATATTGCCACTACCTGTCAGCCCTGAGGCTGTCAGCAGGACCAGCTGGGACGCTGCTATGTACCCAGAAAGGACTTACCAGGTGCTAAGAGTAGGAAGATGGAGGCTGTGCCCATCTCGCGGGGGGGGGGGGGGGGGGGGGGGATGTGGATGGAGACTGGAGGCCTGCACAGTGCTGGTGGCAGAAATTGTGCTCCTTAGCTAGTGCCACTGGTGTCTGGGGTCTCCACCAAGTCCTATGCCTCCCCTGAAATAATACATGGAAAACACAAGTAAGTATCCTCTAGGAGGGCCTTACTCCAGGTATCCTGTGCCCAACCCCAGCATTGTGTTCAAAATGGAATGTGACTGTCATTGGAACTCAGGCCTGGCCAGGTATCTTGGACTGGTAGAAAAACCAGCTACTGTCTTAGGCATCAGACAAGCTGTGTGTCCTTTGCTAGGTCAAAATCGCCCATGTGTCGCTGGATGGCCTGTACGTGTCTCCTGCAGAAGGCTTTCTTATCCGAAAGGGGCCTGGCAACTGCCACTTTGATTTTGCACAAGAAATCCTCTTTGGGGACTACCTGCAAACCCGGCTACCACCAGCACCCACCAAGAGGTGAGGGAGTGGGGAAACTAGCCCACCAGTGTCCTCTGTGTGTGCAATCTCAGGGCTAGAGCTGCAGTCACATGTGTTGTCCAGAAACACTCTGGCTGCTTCTGGCTTCCAGCCAGCTCCTGCTCCAGCCCTGATCCAAGAAGACCAGCAGATGAGAAGCTCTCAAGTGGGTTTGCTGGGTTGTCCTGCCCTACCTCCAGCATGGAAGTGTAAACAGAGTGAGCTTTACCCATTTATAGCCCCCATGTCTGAGCACCAAAGGCCACAATAGGGAAACAAAAGAGCTCCTTCCTCAATGGCAAAACTGTAACAGTGTCCTTGCCAGGACAGCCCTAGGAAAGCTAGAGAGAAGAGCTGGGGTGGTGGGGGGGGGAGCAGCAGTGTAGTAGTTGTCTCTCCTGGGGCCACTATGGTCCATGCTTTGGACTCTGCACTTGGGTTAATATTGATTTTTGGGTTTCTCACTCTGTAGCCCTGGCCAGCCTAGAACTCACTATGTAGATTAGGCTGGCCTCAAGCTCACAGAGATCCTGCTGTCTCTTAGAGTTTGTGCTTGGAAGCACTTACACCCGTTTCACAGAAGTGGGAACTGTGGCTTGGGCTGGGGATCATGAAGCCAAGTGTCCAAGACTTTCCCTCTGTCCCCTTTCTCTTCTGCATCCCCAGACTACATTCCAGGATCTATGTCCAGCTCATCTGCTGTGAGAGGCCTCCTCAGAGGTCTGCCCATCCAAATGGCCTGTCACACTCAGGCACCTTGCCTCATCAACAGCACCTAACCCTCAGCTTAGCAGTCTCTGCTCCCCTCTAACAAGAAGGGGATGTGGTTAACAGAGTGACCCTAGAGACACATCCCACTCAGCCCACCTCCCCCACTGCCAGCTGCATGCCTTTACACAGTGGCTTCACCACTGTGTCCAGATGTCTGCATCTACGTTCAAGTTAAATGTTCCCTTACCTCTAGGCTACTCTGAGGATTGCAAGGATCTGTAACAGAAAAGAACTAGCTCCTCCACTGGCCCCCATAGGCTTCATCTCCTCTGGGTGAAGGGGAGGTCACGCAGGAGCCACTGTGTTGCTGTATCTGCAGTCTGTGGCTGAGGAGTGTCACTTGGTGACCCTGGAATGAAAGGACTCATGGTGCTATTTTGGTCTCTTTCCAGGCTAGATGTGAAGAGCCTGGAACAAGCCAGCATGGACTACGAGGCCCCACTCATGCCCTGTGGTTGTATCCTCCCAGCCAGCACAGAGCCAGGCAGCCAGAGTGCCACACAGGGAAAGTGAAGCTAAGGAAGGCAGCACTAGGACATAGTAGCAGCATGGGTCCCAAATGCTCCCTGGAAGACTGGGGTTGTGGAGGTGGCACAAAGCTGAGAGGGGCTGGAAAAGAGACAGGTGGCCCAGGGACCTGGCAGAGATAAGACAAGGACAGAGGCAGCAAGAGCCCCTCCTTCCTGGTGTGCCCTCATTGAATGGCCAGCAGAGAGAGCATCTCAGCCCTGGCAGCTGGCCACAATGGCAACCCACTTCCACTCATGAAGACTAAAGCACAGGAGCCAGACATGGTGGAGGCAGGGGCATCATGAGTCCCAGTCCATCCTTGACTACATAATGAAACCCTGTCTCTTAAAAAAAAAAAAAAAAAAAGGAGGGAGAGAGAAAAGAAAATCAAAAGCTAGAAACAAAAGGAGCAAGTCAGAGGTCAAATAAATTAACCCCAACCTGTGTGGAGGTGTCCAGATCTCAAAGAAAGCAGTTCCTTTGCCTGTGACTGCCTGGGGTGTGTGTATTGGCTCTCAGGACTTCCACTCCTGCTCCTAGATACTGGGGGTGGGGAAGGTCACCCCAAGAGGGGGCAGATGCTGCCTTGTGCACATGGACTTTGTCAGCAGGGATGGTTCTGTAGCAGACCTGAGGCTTCTTCCCCACCTCCAACATGCTTAGTCCCTTGAACTTTAAAGACACAGAGGAGGGAAGAGCTTTCCTATTCTAATCATTTTATAACCAGGGAAACCGAGGCATGAGACAGGAATGGTCCCAGTGCCATCTGTCCATATTGTCTGCTCCTCCCAGGACCCAACGCAGGTGGTATGGCAAGTGTGATGCTGTGTTCCTCTTGACAGAAATCTGTCTCTGGGAGGGAAACTCTTCCATTAACCACCAAAAAGAGCCTGTCACCTCTGCTACTGTGTAGCTTTCTTCTCCAGAAAACTGAGCTTCTGTCTTCCTTAATCACAGCCACAGTCATTTTCCAGTTCCAGCTGCTGTCCAGCTGGGGTGATCCCTACTACATCGGCCTCACGGGGCTGGAGCTGTACGATGAGCATGGGGAGAGGATCCCGTTGTCCCAGAACAGTATCCTTTCCACTGGGTGCAGGAGCCGGCATGGAAGATGCTGCTGGAGATGGGTGCAGGGTCCCCGACCTGTAATTCTAGCACTCAGGAGGAGGAGGCAGGAGGATTGTTGCCTATGTGAGGCCAGCACAATTTTGAGGGCAGCCTGAGCTACATAGCAAGGCCCTATTTCAAAAGACCAGATGAGGGCTAGACATGATGACACATGCCTTTAATCCTAGCACTCAGGGGGCACTGTGAGTTTGAGGCCAGACTGGACTTTGTCCCCAAATGCAAAACAAAATGAAGGGCCTCATGGTGATGAGGATTGTGGTAGTTAATTATCATAATGTGATGATGGCAATGATGATATGGCAGGGTGCCTCTGGACCCTTAGAGCTGCTCCCAGCCACGCTTGCCAAGGCTGCTACCTCTGGTTCTCTGCAGATCAGAGTCCTGTGGTTGAGAGTGCGGGGAGATTCCTGCTAAGCACAGGCCCCTGATTTTCAGAGGGCATAGGCACCTGGTGATCTAAAGATAAAGAGTCTGATAAAGTCTGCAGGAGAACTTGGTGAGAGAGGAGTTTATCAACTGGGGCACTTTTGCTAATAGTGTACCCACGCTGGAGCTTGATGGTTGGCCCAAAGGGTTCTGAAATATTTCAGTTTGGTGACTGACATAGTTAAATGCAGTGCCAGCCTCTGGAACTTGAGAGGTGCCAGTACAAGGCCCTCAGTCATGTAGAGTGACCATGACTAAACCAATGAATCCATGGAAGCCTTTTCAATGCTGAATACCTGAAAGCTGACTCCTGGACCTCTTGTTATATTAACAGCCCCCGAGACTCAATCTTCCTGAGGGCTCCTTCTGTTCCAGGTACTGCTAGAATATCTCCTATGCGCCGCACAGAAATCCATGAACAAAATATTCTGGGATCCTGATTGTCCCAGTAACTTGAGGAACTTGAGACCCAGAGGTTGTTTCCAATTGTAAAGCTCTGAACTCTCTTGTCTGTCTTCTGTGTCACCTGTTTATCATCAGCATCCTTGAGTGTATGATCTCTGGCCCCCCAGGCTCAGATGTGCGAACATAGCCCAGAGCATGTCCTGTGTGTGCCTGGGGCCCTGAGTGTCTCTGGGGCTATTGTCTTCCTCATACTTAGTGAAGGCCCCACTCATGTCGCCAAGAGGACTCGTAGCCAGTGTCCTCTGAGGCTCTCCTGCCATCTTGGAGCATAGATTTTTTTTTTTTTTTTTGGTTTTTTGAGACAGGGTTTCTCTGTGTAACAGCCCTGGCTGTCCTGGACTTGCTTTGTAGACCAGGCTGGCCTCGAACTCACAGAGATCCGCCTGCCTCTGCCTCCCGAGTGCTGGGACTAAAGGCGTGCGCCACCACCGCCCGGCTTAGCATAGATGTTTTATGCCCGTGTTACAGTGAGGTAACAGGATCAGTGATGTCCTGTGGCTTGCGTGAGATTTCCTGACAGAGGTCTTGTCTGACACAGGACACAGCTGGACCCAGAATCTGCACAGGCACGTTGAGGTCCCTTCTTTCATCAGCTTCTGTTGGACCAGGGTGGCAGACCTGACAAAGTCTTGGCCTGTCCAAGTGGGGTGTGACCTGTACTTCAGAGCAGTAGCACCACCATCACCCCATCTGTGCTTCTGCAAACCCCTCATTTCCAGCTAGCCCACCTGTCACCCCCAACTCTGAACTTGACACCTTAGCCCCACACACATATCCCTTCCCCTTGGCCACAACCCCATTTTCTTAGAATGCATGTTTTTACTGTCACTTCCCAACTTGTTAGAGTGTGGGGCACCAGCCCAGCACTCTCCTAAGACACAGTGCTGACAGCTTGACACACTTGAGGGTAACACACTGTACACAGCGTATGTATGAGTTTGGATTATGACAGCTTAACCTATACCTCAGATATTGCTGCCTTCCCGGACAGCGTGAACGCACTAGAGGGTGTGTGCGGGGACGTGCGAACCCCTGACAAGCTTATTGACCAAGTCAACGACACCAGTGATGGCAGGCACATGTGGCTGGCCCCCATCCTGCCTGGCCTGGTGGGTACCTCTCCCTGGGGCTGCAGGGTCACCTGACCCTGAGCCCAGTGACAGTTGAAACATTTGGGAGTATCAGAAAGGTTCTGGCTGAGGCTAACAGCTCTGGATGTAGCCCTTCCAGGTCTACAGTTCCTTCTTGCACTCCATGGACTTTATCCATAAAGGCATCAGATGTGTGAGGAGCTCCAGGGACCTTGAATCAGGGCCCTGTACAGTTGCTGGAGGGCAAGGGGCTCATGTCCATCTTTCTGCCTCTGTCTGTCAAGGGCTGCAGCTCACTCCGCCCTGGCTTCTTCCCCATTTTCCCTCTCCTTTGCCTGTTTCGGATTCTGATATCGCTGCCATGGCCACAGTGTGGCCACCTTGCCCTTCCTCTATCCCCAGTCAGACATGTTATCATTTTTAACGCTGACTGCCTTTTCCAGCTCTCAAACCAAGCAGTGGGCCTGATCTATCTTTGTGGAGAGGAGTGAGGTCCAGGAGAGGGTGTAGACCACCACACCCTCCACCTCAGGGCAAGAACATGGTGGGATGTGGGGCTTTCCTGCTCATAGAACTGAGTATAAGATGGACATTTTCCACTCAGAAGAGGGAACAACTCCCAAAGACCACAGGGCCAACTCCTCAGCCCAGACCCCTGCTGCAAAGGGTTACACACACAACCCTGTGGCCCTTAGACCCCAGCCAAAAGCGGGAATTCACTGCTCTCCTCTGGCCACAGTCATTCTCCTAGTGGGAACCTAACATCTGAGCAGAAGGACTCCACCCAGCCATCACTGTTCCCAGGCCATTGGATGCCGCAGGCTAGAATCACTCGCACCTACTTCTTTATTTGACCTTCCAAGTGGCCCCTTTGTGATGTTGAGCTTGCTACACAGGTCCATCTCATGACACTCTGGAGCTTGAGTGCTAGGCACTTGGTACTCCCCCAGCAAACATGGGCTAGAAGGAAACATGGTGTTGGGTGCATAGGACTCTGGCTCTTTCTCTGTAACTCTGGGAAAGGAACAATGGATCAGGACCATGCACGTTGTTTGGTGGGGAGACGCTCCTGGCCTCTGCAGGTGGAGACTGTCCCTGGGCTTGGCCTGAGGAACAGAATGCCAGGCTGCTCTTAGTTCTCTGCCAGTATTTAAATGAGGGCCACAGCAGCAGGAGACAGCAGGCCCTCCAAGAGCCAGCTCAGCAGTCTTTTCCAAACGCAGCTACACGTGACTTGACTCAAAATGGGCTCTGAGGAGAAGAGAAGCCACAGAACAGAACTCCAGGCTTCCACGTGAAGAGTGTTGCCACTGGCACCTGGGGCCCAGCTCCCTTCCTGCCTTGGTGCTCTGGGCCCAGCCCACAGCTCTGTTTCCAAACACAGCTGCTTTAATTAGCTTTGCTCTCTTGACAGGTGAACCGGGTGTATGTCATTTTCGATCTGCCCACCACTGTGTCAATGATCAAACTGTGGAATTACACAAAAACACCTCAACGAGGGGTGAAGGAGTTTGGCGTGAGTCCTCACTAGCTGGTGTGGGAGATCTTTGTGCTTGCTGGAAATGAGGCTGTGGACAGTTATCATTTGCTGCAGTTGGTCTCTGTCCCTGTTAGAACATTGGAAATACCTGGTCCTCAGAGCAGGGAAACCTGCCACCCAGCTGTGAATGGCCTGGAAATGATCCAAAGCAACCCTTGAACTTGGCCCTGGTCTTGGTGTTGTTGGCCCTGGTGTTGGTCTTGCTTTCAGGGCTCCCTCTAGAATCACACAGCCTTGGGAAGCAACTGGGTGGCCAGGTAGAGAGAGCCAAGGCCACGGGGGTTAGAGATTGAGTCTGCCTTCATCTCTACACTTGGTTTCCTGGTGCAGTGAAAGCCCTGGAGGCCCTGCTTCCAAATCAGCAGCCAAGCTGGCAGCACATGCCATTCATGCTGGGTGGGGTAGAGCCTGCTGTCAACACAGGTCTTCAAAGAAGCTTGGGCTTGAAACAGCAGAGGGGTACATTGCTTGGGGTTGGCGTAAATGTGGGAGGGGGCCAGGGCCTCATTCCTACTCTGTCCCTTAGCTGCTGGTGGATGACTTGCTGGTATACAATGGCATTCTTGCCATGGTGAATCACTTGGTTGGGGGCATCTTGCCCACATGTGAGCCTACCGTGCCCCACCACACCATCCTTTTTGCCGAAGACACTGAATTCTGCCAACAGGAGAAACATACCATTGTCAGGTACACTCCTGACCAGCCTTAATGGGGATGGATGGCAGGGATGTGGCCTGGAGGCTGATGGGCCTTCTGTTTCCCTTCCTGCAGTAAGCCAGAGGAAGACCAGGACATACAGATGATGAACGAAAACCAGGTCATCACCACCTCGAGGAGAAAGCCAGGCACTGCTGACCCAGGTGGGTGGCATGTCTCTGCCATGGGCATCCCTGTCACAGGCTTAGTCTGGCTGGAGAGGAAGCAGAGTACACAAGCCTTGCCCTGCCTGCCCAACACCTCTTTCCCTGTAGGGACCTGTCCCAGAGTGGCAAGCAGCTTCTGACTGCAGGTCTCCCTTGTGGCCAGGAGAGAAGGGCAAGGCACACTGTGGGAAAACAGGAAAGGAGATCAACTGGAGGGCTTCCTGGGGCTGGTGGCATTTGAGCTGGGTCCTAAAGGATGTCTGGTAGCATAGGTGAAGGCCTTGAGGATGGTGTGGGCGAGCCTACTCTGTGCTTGGGATAGGCTGTGCAGGGTGCACAGAACTCAGGGTAACCTGGTCTTCACCTGTCTGAATGGCCAGCGAGGCAAATGACTGCCCTCGAGGGCAGTATAACTCACTCCTCCTGTGCCCTGTTTCCACAGCCTTGCGCCCCAAAACCTGCATACGTGAGGAGACCTCAAGGCGTTGGTGGTGCTGACTGGAACAAGAGGGAGAGCCTCTTCAGGCTGGCTAGGCTCTATCACCAGCTCTGAACAGCACCCACGTCCCTCATACTTCAGGGATGGCCAGCTGGGACCCCAAGGACTGAAGAGCGTAGAGGAACAAGGGGTTTGAATCACAGCCCCAGGAGCTCTAGGGGTCAGATGAAAGGATGAAGAACAGGATAGCTGCCCCCTGCTATACTGGGCTGGCTGCTAGGGGTTAGGGATACTTAGTTCCTCTCTGTGCCTCTCCTGTGAGGTCCATAAGAGCCAGGCCTGTGGCACCCAAGTCCTAGGCAGCCCCTGACCCAGGCCCAGAACTTAGTACCATGACCATGGGGCTCATGCCCCTCTCTGCACACACAGCCCTGCTCACTAAAGGCAACAGAGCTGCTGAGAGGCCCACTGTGCCACAGCTGTTCCTCTATCCAGTGCCTCCAGAGGCCTGACTGGACTAGTCCGAGGTGGCCTCTGTCTTCTCTCCAAATCTGATCAGGATGGGCCTAGGGCATGTGTCCTGCTGAGGAGAGGAAGTGAGCTGCAGTGAGTGCTGAAACCTGCCCTCAGCCCCTGCCTCTCCTCCCATCTGGCACACACACACACACACACACACACACACACACGCACACACACACACACATGCACGCACGCACGCACGCATGCATGCAAGCATGTGTGTACATACACATACATGCCTGCAAGTCAGATTTGGGAGGGCCTAGGCTCAGACCTGCTGCTTCTCTCTGCAGCCCAGAGCCTCATGCCTTTGTGTACATCTATGGAACAAGCTCAGATCAGGGACCTAATCAGTCTTCCAGAAGTGGGTAATTTCTGGTTCCAAATATTAATGTATTGTTTTCCTGGCTCACAGCCTAGAGGGGAGGTGCCATGATACTGCACTCAGTGCATTCTGATACTACCAAGAATCACAAAAGTTTCCAAGCAGCAACACCCAGCAGCTGTACAGATGTTTTAATTCAGAGCCAGCTGATGTGCAGATAGGATTGCTTCTCTGATGAGAATCCATCATCTCTGTAGCCTGCAGGGGCCCCAGCTCCTCCATTCCCTCCCAGATGAACCACACACCTCCCAGGAGGGCCATCAAACCAGCGCTTAGGAGGAAGCCAGGCCCACTGGTTTAACAGGAACCCAGCTTCTACTTGGGGTAGGCTCAGATGGATTTTTCTGGAACACCCAAGACTGATCTTGGTATGTGCTCCTTCAGACCTTTGGTGGGTGTTTGTAAGTATATATTCCATGCAATCTCGGACGGAAGGCACTGGTGCAAGCATTAACTCTCAAATGTCTATTTTTTCTTACAAAATCAATAAAAGATGTTATTAAGAATTGAGTGTGGTACACTGGATGGGATCAGCCAGAGGGAGCCCTGTCACCTCCAGCCCTAAGCCAAGTCCATTTGAGGCTTACTGAAAACTCAAGCATGTGCCTAGCTGAGCTCGGCTTTCACCACCACTAGCAGGTGGGGACATGGCCCTAGACCCACTTTCTCCATGGAATCCTGCCACACCATGCAGACAGACACCAGGAAAAGGTGCATACGTTACACACCAGGCACTAACCATTTAATCCATGTTACACATATAGGGGCTGGGGCACAGAGAGGCGCTCTGTAACCTCCCCAGGACACGGGGCTTTGAAAGCAATTAATAAATGCACAACTCCTCGGGTGACTACTAGGGAGCAAGGGTGGCTGCCCTATAGGGATCTTTGACCACATGGTTTCATTTAGGGCTCCTTCAGCCCCAGATGCCTGGTTCCTGGTCCTCACACCTGTCCTTACCCACTTCATTCAGAAGAGGTGCTCCTGGCTCTTGGCATCAGGATTCAGCTTCCCTTGGATAGATAGGAAGAGGGAGGCAAACATCTTTTGCTTACGCCAAACCTAGGCAACTTCAGTTCTCTAGAAGGCCCCATCCCCAGTCTGGTGAGGAGCATGAACTCTACACCCCACACACTGGTGCTGTTGAGAGGTACAGCCTCTGTCCTGGGAGCAGACTGGCCAGCCTGTCCCCCTGACTCCTAGTCCCTTGCTCAGCCCAGATCCTGCCTCTGGTGGGAATGTACCGAGCTCTGAGATGGAGCCAGTGAGGGCAGCCACATGGCGGCAGCCCAGACCCAGACCAGGTGAGTAAGGCTGGCACTAGAAATGGCCTGGGGTGGTGCTCTCCAGAGGTCCCCAATGTCCCTGTGTCCTGCTGGCCTTCATGACCTTCACAGCCCACAGCCGGGAGATCAAGGCAGGGAGTACATGTGAAGGAGCAGGGCTGCGGCAAGTGTTGACAGGGAGGCCCCGCCCTGAGGGCCTACTGCAGGCTGCAGGCTGGGAGTTTGTACAGGCCTGCATGCCTGCTGGCACCCAGGGCTGTCTCCTCAATTGCAGGTGTTCCATGTTCCTAAGAACACACGTGTGTGGTCTCTAGGCCTCTCTGGAAACTGCTCGGCTCACGCCCCATCATAAGCCTTATTTCATAACAAGAGCAACAAAATCAATGGTAGCCAGCATATTTGAGGCCCTCTGCCAGGCAACTGGGCCTGTGGTTGATGGCCATTTGCTGTAGGTGCCCTTCTCCCATCACACTGCGTGTTCTGCAATGGTTCTGGGGCTGGCAGACAGACCTGATACATGTGCCACCATCCTTCTCTAGTCCCCAACCCAAGGCACCATCTCCTGAGCTTCCCCCAGCCCTGTTACCTCAATGGAGTCTAGGCTCTGCCCTGGCCTTCCCTACTCACACTTCACAGCAACACTACCCCTTTCCAGGAGTTGCCCCAGCATTCAGAGCTTGGGTCTCACAGAGCATCCCTCCCAGGAGGCATTCAGCTAAGTCTCCTAGTGATCATCACGCACAGACTTGAGAATAGGATGTAGGGACCTTGTGGCCGGGTGTCACTGACAGGAACTCTTTCCTAGGGCGACAAGCCACCCTCCTGCCTGCTCCTCTGTTCGGCCTCAGTTGAAAAAGCTTCTCATAGCCATTGATTGACTGGACAAAAAGCTATGCCCTACGCTCCCTGTACTTGTCCTTTGTGGCAGGATTGTCCTCTACCAATTCTGAGACTGTCCTCCCAGCTTGCTCCCTACCCAGCAGAGGGAAGGGGGTGACTTACCCAGGTGGGCCTCTCCCTATCTCAGACCCCTCTACTCCCTGTCTCTTCCTAGCTAGACTCCCAGCCATCAGCAGGCCACAGTCCTCCAGGAAAGCAAAGGTGACAGTGTGGGAGCAGATCAAAGAGTACTCCAAGAAGGACTGGCCAGGTGACAGGAGCTGTGCAGCTCTGGGGATCGATCGGCAGAGCCCTGCAGTCACTTCCTGTCTGTCCACACTGGAATCCCCAATGCAGAAGGCTGGCTTTTCCTCGTGGCAGTGACTGTACCACTGCCTTGGGTCCTACACACAGTGCCCTGGGTAGAGCTGTCCAGCAGTCCAGGATTGTTGTGGTTAGTTTCTGTTGCTGCAATTAAACACCATGACCGAAAGCAGTTTGTGAAGGAAAAGGTTTATTTAGGTTACATACTCAGAGTCACAGTCCATTGAGAGAAGCCAAGGCAAGAACTCAAACTGGGCAGGAAGTTGGAGGCAGGAGCTGATGGAGAGACCATGGAGAAGCGCTGCTCACTGGCTTGTTCCTCAGGGCTTGCTCAGCCTGCTTTCTCTTACACAATGGACTGGGCCCTCCCCCACAACAATCACTATAGGCTTACCTACAGCCCAATCTTATGGAAGCAATTTCTCAATTGAAGTTCTCTCCCATCAGATGACACTAGCTTGTGTCAAGTTGACAGAGACTGGTCAGCACAAGGGTACTAAGGGTCCCTGAGCACCAGCCCAGGCCAGGGACTCTTAGAACTCATTCAGCCCCTCCCAGCCCAGACACCATCCAGAATCTGGCTTCCATGGAGTGAGGAGACACCTTTCCCCATCCTTCCATAAAGAGCACTGTCTCCTGAACCCCTCAGGGCCTCAATGGCCTCCAGCATCTCTGCCTGCTGAGAATCACATCCAAAGTAGGCCTGCAGCGAGGCTGGCTGCCAGGCACCCTTCCTGACCACCCTCTCCTCTGAGCTCTTTGATTCCATTGCCTAAGCCACCACCTCCCCTAAGGCCTGATGCAGCCCCTTGGCTTACCCTGTCCCCAGCCCATGCAGCCAAAAGGAAACCCTAGCATTGTGTGTGTTGATCCTACCTGTCCAATGGCAAAATCAATTTCTGGCAGCCCTCAGGAGGACTCCGATTTTTGCCACAGTCCTTAAGGTTCTCACACATAGCACCCCAGAAATCTGCCCAGGGGAAGCCTGCCCTTACCCCAAGCTCCAAGCACTGGGTTCTGCCCCAGCACTTTACCTAGGGGCTCCAGCTGGGGTTTCAATGGCTCCTTACAGTTTCCACCTGACCCTCCTCACTCTGAAGTGGCTTTCTTACTGTTTGAGGTTACATGGGTAACCTCCTATACGGGTATGTGTCTCGATCTTGTTTCCCTGTGGCAGCTCCGTGTACAGCTGTGTTCTATTACTGTATGTTCCCTGGTCCCTGGTGACTCGTTTTCAGATGGGGCCAGCCACTGAGACAGGGAAGGATTCACACCCAGGCCTGTCCAAGTGCACATCAGGATGCTTTGTGCAGCCTTCACTTCCTCCCTTGCCACAGCAGCCCCTGCCAGCCTTGTCCTCAGGCCTGGCAACAAGAGCCCATGAATCAAGCTGACATTTCCATTACCTGGGAGATGAGTATGTGACCAGGTCTGAGTGCTGTGGTGTGGGGGAGGTGGCAGGATGACCACTCATGAAGGCCACAAACCAGAGAAGTGGAGAATGTGCCCATCAGCTTCGGCCAGGGAAAGACAGCCATGGGTCTCTGCACGTGGAGAGGCCAGTGACTGACAGGCATGTGAGCCAGGGCATCAGGGAGCCTGCAGGCTCTAAGAAGGCCCAGTGTGAGACCTTGGTGTGTGCATGTACTTGTGTCATGTCCCCAGACCTGCACACAGATGCTGTGCTCTTCCTAGCATGGGGTCTGTGAACTGTCAGCCTGGCCCAGGTCAGCTTCTGAAGCTCAGTGGCCACACATGGTCCAGACTTGGGAAGAGTGACAGTCATGCACTGGCTCAGGGTGTGAGTCAGAGATGCTGAGCCCATGTGGATCAGCCCTCTGCTTCCCTTCCAGGACTCTGGGTGGTTTGTGGCCCCTCCCAGGTTTCAGACCAAGTGGCACCTCTCCCAGTTGTGGCTCTAGGCAGGACACACTGTGGCGTTTGCTCCCAGCAGGAAGACAGGCCTCAAGAAGGTGACTATAAGACCCATGGTGTCACTAACCTTGACTGCTTCCTTTTATCTAGCCAGCAGCTTCCCTGCTGGACTGGAAAATGGCTGGGTTCTAGCCGCTTCCCAGGAAGACCTGAAGCCTCATGGCCCCATGTCCATCTGCCCTTGCTTTCCTCCTGGCAATGGCCCTCATTGCAATCACCCACACACCATAATCACAGACCACTTGCAGGATTATTTATTTAGTATTTTTCTTTAAGCCAACTCTTTTTACTGAGATGCCTATTGTAGTTCATTCTAAGCAGCAACACCTGCATCTGGAACGTGGACACGCCCGTACAGTTTTCTAATACACATTTACATGAACACAGATATTAAAATAGGTGACAGTTTTGTAACTAAAATCATTTCCTGGGCCTCCCATGACCAACTTCAAAAGGGCCCTGGATGACCATCAAGAGTGAGGTTCCTGGTGACAGGCACAGATTCCAGACCAATGTGACCTTGCTCAGGCCCCATCACAGTGGCTCCCACTTGCAAAAGGCCAATAAGGCAGCTTCCCCTACTGCCCTTTGGGGCCCTCATAACTGTGCAGGACTCTGCCCAGGCCAGATTCATCTCCCCCACAGGCCCCCATCCCAATTGTGTGAACACAAAGTGGAGGAGAGGTGTTCTTTGAGTGACTGAGCACAGCCATGCATGAACACAGAAGCGTGGGTCCACCCTTTGCCCCCAAGAGCCCAGTCTGACACTTGAAGCTCAAGTATCTTTTGTCCTGCCCCTTCCTCCCATGCCAGCCCCTTCTCTTGGCCCCTGAGTCAGCCACCTGGCTCTCCATGAGCCTCTTTCCTGAGCCACGGCGCTCTTCTCATGCTCAGGGCCCTGTGAGAACACAGGAGTCATCTGTTTCAGTGTGGGGCTACGGTGACTTCCTAGACTACACACCTCTCCTTGGCCTGTCCCTTCCTGCCCAGAGTACCTAACTTTCCCCAGGATAAACGATAGGTCCCTAATGAAGTTCTGAGTCCTCTCTCCAGCCTGATTCCACCCTCACACACCTTCTATTCTTCCACAATTGTCATTTGGACCGTTTGAGAGCTCTCTCACGTCCTTTCCTTCCTTCCACAACCTGACATCAGCAAGATGGCTTCGATGTCATTTCCTTGATCACCAATCAATCCTTCAGGTGGTCTCCGACAGGCACTGCCTCAGTCCCGTGACCCTGACTCCTCTTATTGACATGATGTCAGGGTGCTTTCCATGGTCCAGAGTCTGCTCCCCATTCTCACAGGCCCCAGACTGTGTCACCCTCCAGCAGCTATAAGAGGTAGGTACAGTGAAGACTCCCATCTAATAGGACAAGGCCGCCGGAGCTGAAGAGACAGTCTGAGTCCAGGGCAGGTACCACAGCCGGCACTTACACACTGAACTGTCATCTCCCATTTCATCCCTTGAAGCTTCTCCGGAAGCTTCAATGTCCATCTCAAGGGCCTACCGCAGTGTGTGGCACACAGTAGGCACACAATAGATGACAGCTGTACACAGACAGATGCAGATGGGTAGCTGGATGATGAAGGTGGCCGATGCATGGATGGATGACTGACAAGAGGAATGACAGTGACAGATAATGGACGGGTGAATCATGGGTGAATGGATAACTGAGGATGGATGGATGGTGTATTCATAGTTAATGGATGGATAGATGGATGGATGGATGATGGATGGGTGGGAAGGATGGATGGTTGGATAGGTGATGAGTGGATGCATGCTAAGTGGATAAATGAGTAGGTGAATGGATCGTGTATAAATGTATGGATGGATATTGGTCAAATGGGTTATGATGCATGGATGGGAGGGTGAGAGGGTAATGATAGATGGGAGGATGGATGGACCATGTATGAATGAGTGGGTGGGTAGATGAGGTGGGTGAATGCTGGCTAAGTGGATGGGTAGTGGGCGGATGGGTCATAGATGGGTCATGGGTGAATAAATGAAGAAGCCCACATTCTGTCTCAACTTGGCAATCTCTAGAAATTCTTCCAGGCAAGACGAGGCCTCTTGGGAGACTAAACTGGGAGCAAGTCTGATTTAAACTCACTGTCCCACATGTCACCTCTAATCTCAAGCAAGAAACTTCCCTCTCTGGACCCTAAGCTCTCATGGTCAAGACAGGAATTTTTTTTTCACCAAGCAGCTGAGCTAGAGGTTTTATGTGAAGTGACCCTAGACACAGGATAAAGGATCCCCAGGGTCAGGTGATGTCACATTGCTGAAGTTCCTGGACACAAATGCTTCTTCTACCTTCTGGCCTGCCCATTCTGCTGCTATGCTCAGGACCCAGGCTGTGCTGCCCACCTGTCTCCATCCTGACCTTCCCCAGGCCAGGCTGGCCTCTAGCTCATCCAAAATGTTTGGCCCTGACCTCAGTGCCCAGGGCGCACGCCTCCAGGACAGGATGATGATGGGGGAGCCAGCCCGTACATAGCCAAGAGAACAGGTTCAACAAGCATTTATTGAGCCCCTGCTGTGTGCCTGCTGTGTGGCCCCTGTTGAGGCAGCCACTGCCTCTCCCTCAAAAAGACCTGCTCCCTGTCCCCACAGGACCCTCTGGGCACCTGCTTGGCTTTGTGGATGGCTGTGGGTGTCCAACATTCAGTGGTCAATGCCCATGTTCTTCCTGACTTCCCAGCTGGGTGAGGCTCTAAGTGTGGTGGTGGCCGCTGTCTCCAAGTCTTTGTGCCACCTGGACAGTCCCTCAGGCCCACCTGACCCGTCTCTGGGCCCCAGACCCAGGCAGTGGTGAAGTCTAGGCCTGATGTCTCCATGACAGAAGAGCTGAGTCCACAGCACAGAGAGCAGGCTTCCATGTCCTGTGGGAGGGGTGTGCCGGTGATGGCAGGAAGACAGGGGCTGGCTGGGTCACATCACACCCAGTGCCCCAGGACCCAGCACTGACGGTTTAGCTCTGCCTCGTGAGCTGAGCTCCGTGGCCAGGAGTCCCCCACATGTGGCTGGTGCCCTGGAAGAGACAAGGCAGATGGTGCTGAGAGTGGCTCTCTTCCACCCCTATCACCTTGGTCTCTGGCTCAGCCCCAGCATGCTTGCCTCTAATCCTGTCAACCCACAACACTGGACTGCTCACCACTGCCCACTGCCCCACCAGCACATGGAACCCCAGCCAGTGATTGCCGCCAGCCACCCATCAACCCAGCAGTGTCCCACCAGCCCATTCACCCACAGCCCCAAACCACTCATGCCCCTCCCACCCACTAGCCCCGTGCAGATCATCAACCCCTTCCACTCCACTGCACACCCACCAGCCCTCTTTCCACACCTTCACCTGCCTGTGATCTAGACACCTGAGGTTCTCACCTTTGCGCTCACCGGCACACTCACCAACAGTCCACCCACTGCCTTGTCTGCCCACCCATCCACATGTGTGTGTCTGCCCATAGGCTCAACAGCACCTATCAGTCTGGCCACCCACCCCTAGCCACCCACTCTAGTCACATCGAGTCAGTTCCCTCAACCTCCCCTTCAACCCTCCTCCCAGCAGATTTACTGAATTCCCCCCACCTCATTTACCACCCATCCATCCATCTCAGCCCCTTGCCCTACCATATCTAAGCCTTTCCATCCCACCTCATAGCCAGGTTCCTCATAGTCCTGGGGGCACCTCAGAAGGATGGACCATGGGTCAGAAGGAATTGGGGGTGAGTGACTCCATGCCCCTAGGTTTTATGTCAATATGTATCAGTAAGCCCAAATTGACCTTCCTTGAGTGCACTGTCCCCACCCAACACTGGCCACTGCCCTGCTCTTAGACCCCTGGCAAGCTGAAGAACATAAAGCCCCTCCCCATCCCACATTTTCCTTCCTGTACTCGATTAGTTCTTGGATCTACTCCATCTTCCCTCAGGTGTCTCTTCAAAGTCTTTCTGATATGCCCACGCTATCCTCTTCACTTGTTGGGGACCACCTCCAAGTATCCCAGCATCTGCTGTCCAGTGGAGCCCTCTACACTGAGCTTAAACTGCCCCTCTATGGGGAGCCTGACCTGACATTCTCCCTCTCCTGCCAGACCAAAGGCTGTCTACATATTATGTAAGAGGGGCAGAGGCCCACCACAGATAAGTAGCAGGGTCAGTGTGTCAGCCATATGGAGCTAGATGGGACACTTCCTGACTCCAACCTTCTCCATCAAGAGTCATTGTGCTTTGTACTCTGAGCTCCAGTGCATTCAGAAATCCTTCAGGGTCAGGCGTCAAGATGGGTTTCTGAGAAGTACCGCTGTTACTTGCATACCTCTCAGGGCCAACAGAGAGTTCACTGCCCCCTCCATCCTTAAGGCACCAGCCATTAAGAGCTACTTGCTGGATGCAGAAGTTGGGAGGGGCATGAGATGTGTGCCATTCTGTGTTTTTGGCTTTTCTCCCCTTCTGTTTTTAATATTCTTTAATGTTAGTGCTTTGTACATTTTGCTGTATTTTTAAAGGAGTGAAAAACATTTTGCAAACATTCTGGAATCATTTGGCCTTGGGGAGGAACATTTGTTTTGGCCCCAGCTACCAAAACAGTTGCAGTCTTTGGATTAGTTTGTTGCAGAAATAAAGGTGTTTGGGTTCTCCCCTCCCCCGTTTTAATGAGACGCAAATATTTGGTGCATAGAGAGGTTTGACTGTTTTTCTAAATGAGTATTTAGAAATGACTGTAGCTGTTCTCATAGGAGTCAGCAGGCAAAACTGCAAATGGGAGCGGAGAAAATGGTTATATGGTTTTTTTTTTAGGAAGAACAGGCAGAATCCACCTCACTCCTAGAGATAAAACAAGGCTTTCTGACCCCTGCTCTGTATGGCCACCCCACCATGGACTGGGGCTCTCCTCATTCTCTCACCTCCCAGAAGGTGCTCAGGGCCCAGAGCCATTGGTGTTACGTCCTGTCCTGTCAGCCCTGCAAGACCCTCCACCCATCCCCCTTCTCTTCTGATCCCTTCAGTTTGAGGCCATCATCAGCCTTGTGCTGGGATTTGGGAATCCCAGCTCAGCACTGCTCCTAGACCCAAGAACATGTCGCAAGTGGGCAGTGGGGACAGAACCAGCCTGTTCTACTCCATCCAGCATTTTACCACAGGGAATCTGGGTTCAGAAAGTTCAGAGACACTGAAATTTTGGATTTAAAAATAAAACTGCCCAGTTTTAAATGATGACAGTTAAAGAGTTTAAAATATTTTCATAGATACTATAGGCCACAGAGCCTGTGGGATCCAAGGGAGGCCACTTGTGCTGCCTGGCTCTTTTTCAGCCTGTCTTTGTGGACTCTGTCCTGTGACTCCCACACCCTGTCCTCCAGCCCTCCAGCTGGAAATGCCCTCTGGTGTATCACTGGACATCTAACACCCCCTACTCCCCACCCCCATCTTTCCTGTACTCTCTCTCATGGGAAACACTGAAGAGCCCTGGATGAAGGTCTCTCCCTGGTCGTCCTCCCACCCCAACCCCTGACCTTCAGTGCGACTTACCTGGGGTGGGGCCATCTGCACGCCCAGATGGGAGCCCATAGCCCACTGGCCTTTGCCTGGTCCAACCAAGTCCTAAACTGACATTTTCTTAAGAAATGAAGCCAAGAAGAGGGGATGGGGGTTGCTGAGCTTACGGTACTCCCCCCCCATCCAACCTGGTGTGGCACAGTCACACTTTTCCAGCCCTTCCTCATCTGACACAGGCTAAGGGGGTAAAACTGTGCTTAGGTCTGATAGTCAAAGGTTCAAATCCATGCTCTATCAGATGCAAGCTATGTGACGTACATGTGTGTGTGTTCATGTGTGGGTGCACCTGCTTGAATGAGTGTATGTGTGTGTGTTTGTGTGTGTGAACATGCTCAAATGTATATATACGTGTGTGTGTGTGTGTGTGTGTGTGTTTGCATTTGGATGCACATGCATGTGTAAGTGCATGTGCATGTATGTGTGTTCTGGTTTTATATAAACTTTGCCAGTTAAGCCATCCTCTCAGCCCCATGTATGTTTTTAAAGCTGTGTGACTTTTGACAGGCAGCTTCACCTCTTTGAGCCTGAGCAGATAAAAATGAGACCCAGAGGAGGCAGAAGGCCGAGCTGGCCCCCTGCACTGAAGCCTTTTGGTGCCTGGTCTCTGGACCATGTAGAAATAACAAAGTACAAGTGTTTAATAGGACTGGGTTCAGCACTCCTCTTCACAGATGGGAACATGGGCTCATAGTTGGAAAGAATTGGTTGAAGCCCCACTGGGAGGCTTGGTAGCATGGAGTTTTAATTTCCCCTTAAACCCTACCCTGACCCTAAGCTTAGAGTCTTTGATATGTGCAAGGCTCTAGAAACATGATTTTTTTTCAATGGTCTTTATTTTCTTTGCTATTGTTTATTTGTTTTTGAGACAGAGTTTCACTGTGTTGAGAGGTTGGCTTCAACTTTATGATCCTCCTGCTTCAGCCTCCTGAGTGTTGGGTTACAGGCCTTCTCCATGACACCCAGACCCTTTCTTTTAAATTGATATCAAAAGATGGACACACACAACATCTGACCTGCTCCAGCCTAAGGGCCCAGTCCCTCTGTGTCTTACTCTGTTTTAATCTTTCCTGAGGACACAAAGGTTCAGTGGCCTTGGGACCTGCTCAAGGAATCAGCCTACATTTGCTTTTACAACATGGGTTCATCAGGGTGGGAGGCCCTTCAAGAACAAGAATGTCAATGCTACCTTGAATGTGTTCATGGAGAAACTGAAGCACTCAGAAGGAAACTGACTTACCCAAAATCACTTTGTAACTAGTAGAATTAGGATCAGAGGCCCCAAAGGTGGGCAGGTAAGGTAGGGGAGTTGGCTAGATTGAGCAACACCCACTGTCCATGGTTCTGAAACCCACCCTCTAAGACTCAAGGTTCCACTATCATCTCTGTATCTCAAACTGACCTCACCCCCCAGTAGGGCTGAGGATGTAGCTCAGTTGGCAGAGTGCTTGCTAAGTTCAAGCCCCAACACCTTGTAAACTGGATATGGTGACACACATCTGTAATTCCATTTCTCTGGAGGTAGAAACAGGAGGATCAGAAGTTCAAGGTCATCTTTGGCTGCCCAGAGAGTTTGAGGCCATCCCCGGCTCCATGAGACCCCTTGGAAAGGAAAGAGAAAGTAGGAGAGATAGAAAGACAGACAGATACAAATAGACTATGAAGGGGTGATAGAGAAAGGAATTAAGACTACTGTTGAGACACCTGGCTTTGGGGACCCAGCAGCTAGAGACACTGTCGTGCTGTAAATGATCCAATATCAGTGTAGCCTGTAAGTCTCCACTACTTCTACCATGAGGGGGCTTCTCATGCACCATGACATTGGCAGTACCAGTCCCTGTTTCCTCTTTTCCTAAATGGCTGCATGTCACAGGAGGACAAAGACGAGCTCTGCTGGTGTCCACAGAGGGCTCCTAGCCACTGGCCCCATGCTGATGGTACATGTCTGTTGAGTGAATAAGTGATGTGGGTTCAGGACAAAGAACAGGCTTAAGTGGACCCATGAGAGAGGGAGAGGACATGGTCTGCAGAAGGTGGGTTTGTCCTGCTCTGCCCGGGGCCCTGTGCCTCTGAACCATCACTGACCCTGGTCTCTTCCTCATACTGAGACAGGCACAGCTGTGAGAGATGACAGCAACTCTACCATAACTGTCCCTGTCACCTGGAACCAGCTCTTGTGATCCACACTCCATAAGGCATGTGCTTGCTGTTGCTGTACCCATCCACAGCTGAGGGACAGAGGCTCCCTGGGAGAAGTAAGTTGCCCAAGGTGTTGGCACAGAGATTTGAACCTGAATAGTCTCACCCTAAACTGTGGACTCACAAGCACCATGACATCTTGATTGTCAATGCACTAGACTGAGAGACACCTAGGAGATCAGGGTGCTGGTGGGGGTGTTCCCAGGACCATTAGATCACCAAGCCTCTGACCTAATCCAGTTAATCCATTGACGAATTAAAAATCTGCATAGACTATTGGGAGGGGTAAACCTGGGAAAGGGAGTTTCAAGGGAGTCACTGGGGTGAGCCACTCAAGGGTATGTTGGCCTAGCCCTGTACCATGGCTGCTTTCTGACCACCAAAAGGGACAACTCTGACCCTCCATGCCAGTCTACCATGATATTCTGCCTCACCCAGGGTCACAGCAATGGGGCCAAGCAAACATGAATCCACTTCTCTAAAACTGGGAGCCCAAATCAACCCTCCTTCAGGCTGTTTCTGGAAACCTAACACACCCTCCCTTCACCCTCCCAGCACTGGACGGTATGGAGACTTGACACAGGGACACCAGGTGGCAGCGGGCATTCCCAGACACTGTAGCTGGACTTTGCAATAGCTCCATTCTACTACAGTTTGTTTACTGCCCTGTTAGAGGGCAGGGACAGGTCATTTCAGACAGAAGGAACAAGGTGTTAAATAGATTCTTGGCAGCCCTGAGAAGCTTTTAGGAGGTGTGAATGCCCAGCAATTTTATCATTGGAGAAAGGCAAGCAACACACAGCTTCAGAGGGAATGCATGGCCGCACCAGGTACAGAGGGCCTCTCATCCCTGTCCCTAAGGCTTTAGGAGTCTGTCATAAGACACACCATTGTACTTTATAAGCACAGACCCCAGACATCTCAAAGCAAGGAAATGGATTCTCTGGGAAAATGTAGTTTCTTCTATTTGTTTGGTTTTCCAGGTATATGTCACCCAGATTGGCCTCAAACTTGTAATTCTTCTGTCTCAGCTGTGCTTGGCTTACAGACATGGACTACCCTGACCTGTAGCAATCTGTATTTTAATGAGAGTCCCAAAATGTTTCTTAGCAACAGGCATGGCTGGAATACTATTGCCTTAGACCAAACATCAGACAAACAGAAAGGCATCGGCATGGGTAGAGTTTAGAGTTGAGCAGGCCTGTGACCTGGGACAAGTGACAATCCCCAGAGCCAAGTTCCTTTGCTGCAAGACAGAATACTGCTGACCTCATGGAGACCAAGAAGGCTAAGCCACTACCAAAATTGCAGGAGGACCTACTGTGTGGATACACTGTACTACCATTGTGGGTACGACAGCAGGTTCCTATGCTGGCGATCTCAACACTCTGAAGGGAAGAAAGTAGACATGAGCAAGTCAGCAAGGAGGTCAGAGAGAGGGAATGAGCAGCAGGCAGGAGCCATGAGAAGAGGACCCAAGAGAATGCTGTGGCACCCATGCTGCAGGTAGGCAGGAGGCTGGCTCCAGTGCTGGGAAGATGGGGTCAGGCTCCTGTCTCAAAAAGATGGGTGAAAGAGATTGGCCCTAGAAGCAGCAATTTCTACCTTTAAGTTGCTGAGTAGCCCAGTCTGTCACCAAACAGACTACTGTAGCCAGGAACCACTCTGAACTGGGTCTGTGACCAGTGAGCTCCAGGGGCTCAGGTAACCTGTTTGAAACACAGAACCCTGCTGGGAGCAGAGTCATACACCTGACATCCCAGTCCAGGTGGTGGAGGCAGGAAGATTACAAGTTTGAGGCCAGCCTGGGCTATCTAGAGAAAGTCTGCCTCAAAATAAAATGCAGAACCCTAGCTTGAGCCCAAGTGAATCTCTATTCGACTCTCCACCCCAGTGTGACAGTGCTGGCTCCAGCTGACCCTTGACCTCCAGATGGCAGGGTTTCAGATGTCCTCAAACTACATGCCCATCTGTGCCTGGTGAATTGGCCTTGATATTTATTTTGAAAATATGGTCTGGTCTGTTTCCATTTTAATAAAGGAAGCAACTCTCAAAATGCTCTATTGAATTTGATTTTGATCTAATCAAAATGCCAACTTGCTCTGGGCCCACAGAAAGTCTTCCTTAAAATTTGCTCTGCTGTTCTGGGGGCAGCTGTGGCCAAAGCCCATTTAGACAGAGCTCCTTCAAGCTGATTCTGTGTCCTAAGAAGGATAGGCTCTTGCAGAGTCCTGACTTACAGACACACCTGGCAAGTCAAAAGCTTGTCCCAGGCATTGGACTTGACAGGAGCCATGAGCTGCAAACGCCAGATACACCAGAGGATGGTGTAGATACCCAGATCGGGTGGCAGTATCGCTTCCATCAAATGTCACATCTGATGTGCTCCTGAGCTAGCTGGTGGCACTGCAAAGCCCCAAAAGCAGATTTCAAAGGCAGCTTCTCCTCAGAGCAAAAAAATACTGTGGCAGAATCAAATCACAGAAGGGCCAAGGGGGAAATAGCAACTTTGGCAGTAGTTAGAAGTGAAAGAAAGTTTATATAACTCTTCCTGTCAGAGTAGCTGCTCTGGGAGGAAGTGGTGGGAGATGCTCAGAGGTGCAGAGGTGACAACTGAGCATCAACTGTGTGCTACTCGCCGATGGGGTGCTTGGGCTAGAGATATGGACAAGATGCGCAAGGTGTTTATCAGAGAGACAGGAGAAATGGGAAGCAGGTACATAATAAGAAGGTAAGTTGGAGAGGGACAAACGCTGGAAAGAAAAGAATATGGTATGGAAGGGGACATGGGAAACTAGACCATAGATCAGGAGACAAAGCAAGCCACACAGAACTTTAGAGGGACAGCATTCAGCAAGTACAAAGGTTCCAGGAAGTGAAAGAGATTAAGTGTGGTGTAGCTGCTGCCTGAAGTGGCAAGAGGGAATGCAGAGAGGAGGACGGTGAGGTCAGGGGCTTTGGGGCACAAGCTGGAGCCCACCGTGAGCAGAATGTCTACGTGCCAGGCTGGGTTTTGGTACAGACTGGATAAAGTGAGGTCTCTGCTCAGCAAAGTTGCCTGGTAATTCTTCCTTCTTAGCATCATCTGGATCAGCCATCAAAGAGCTAGCAGGCAGGAGCTTCGCAGAGTGCACAGCAAGTGTTTAATAATGTGGCTCCCCCGACACCCTCCTCCCTCATGCCTCCTGCCAGCAAGCTGTCCCCCGGCAGGATCTGAGCAGCTGCTTCGTGAGGAAATATTGCAAAACTCGCCCAGGCAGTTCCAAAATATTTTCTGGGCAGCAACCCCGCAGTCGCTAAGAGGCCGGATTCTGAGGGACCGGCAGCTTTTCTAGGCTGTTAGCGCTCTGCTCTTGCTGGATCTCCATCCTCAGGACCCAGCCTGAGGACATGCGTCCACACAGACAGTTCCTCCACACTGCGGACCCCACATTACCCTGCTACTGCCTGACTATATGATGTTGGATAAAGCCAGGCTTTTGGTTTGCTGAGACAGGCCTCATTACACAGTCCAGGCTGGCCTTGAACTTACGGTCTTCTTGCCTTGGCCTGTAAATACTGGGATGACAGGAATGTGCCTGGCTAGAGCAGAGCTGTTCTTGGCCTTCCAAGATCCCTTGTCCTGTCTGCTATGGGGCTGAATTGACTCGAGAGAGCTCATCCTCTCTAACCCCCTTGGTGTACCATAGATAAGGCGCCACACCTCAATGTCACTGGCTAGCAGGGACCATACCATGACTCTTGCCACACTATGCAATAACAGTGCGGGTCTTGCTGCCTACAGGCACAAACACTTGTCAAGGCCCAAGGTTGTCTTTCTGCTTCTGGGGTCTAGAGAAGCCCATGAGTAGGGAAGGAAAGAGTGAATAAGAGAGAAAATGGATGAGTGGGTAAAGGGAGAAACGATTGCCTTTCATGCGCCATAGAAACAGACGCTTTAGAGAATGGATTCCTTCCTTGCTTTGACACGGGTACCCATCCTCAGTATTTCTGGTGGTCCCCAGAAGCCCCCGGAGTACAGCCATCTCTACTAACTGCCCTGATCGGGGGGCACTGCACAGGGTTACATGCGAACTGAGACGCTTTTCTTCCCTGTGAAGCCTGTATGGAGAAAGCCCCTGGGCACCTGCCCTTCTCCACAGATCTTGTAGTCCCTCCACATCAGCCGTCTAGTTCACATCCCTCCTATGGTCCTGCGATCTCCTTCCATTCGCCTTCTACCTCGGATATGTTCCTTCCCTCCCCCAACACACACACACACACACACACACACACACACACACACACAGTCCCCAGACTCAACACCTGCAAAGCCTCAAGGCTTCTTGACAAACTCTTCCATTAGCAGTGGCACATGCCTTTGAAGGCTCCTGAAGAAGTTCCATGTGACCCCAAGGCTCCTCCCTCCCTGCTCTTGCCCTGATCATGGGGCACACCTGCTGAGTTGCAGCTAGCTAGTTCATGGCTCCACCCTCTAACAGCCCCCTCCAGCAACCTACCGAGAGAGCTTCTGTCACAGCTGGGGCAGTACCAAGCCTCTGCCACTGCCCTGATGTTCTCTGGTAGAGCCGATCACTCACCTCTTTCTTGAGTCCCATCCCCATTCCAACTTGTGACATCTGGATCCCAGAGGCAAAACAAAGTTCTGTGGATGCATCCTGTTATTGTCATTATACATCTGTGCGTGTGTGTGCATGTGTGTGTGTGTGTGTGTGTGTGTGTGTGCGTGTGTGTGTGCGTGTGTGTGTGCATGTGTGTGTGAGCATGTGTGAATGTGTGTGTGAGCATGCGTGTGTGTGTGAGAGTGAGCATGTGTGAAGGTGAGTGTGTGTGAGCATGCGTGTGTGTGTGTGAGAGTGAGCATGTGTGAAGGTGAGTGTGTGTGTATAAGAGTGTGTGTGTGTGAGCATGTGAAGGTGTGTGAGAGCATGTATGTGTGAGTGTGTGTGTGTTTGCGTGTGTGTATATAAGAGTGTGTGAGAGCATGTGTGTGTGTGTGAGCCTGCGTGTATGTGTGTGTGAGCTTGTGTGGAGGTGAGTGTGTGTGAGCATATGTGTGTGTGTGTGTGTGTGTGTGTGTGTATGTGTGTGTGTGATGTGTCAGGGTCTGATTCCAGAGGAGCCCAGTTTGACCCACTCTGACAATGCTATCAAAAAAGCTCTCAGATCTATGCTTCCATGTGGCCACATTCAGGCTGCCACCATGTCCTCTAGGAAAAAGGGTCTTACCCCAGCTTCCAAGCTGGCCTGCCTGCAGCTGTCACAGCCCTCTACCTCTGACCCTGAAAGCTCTACAAAGACACGTACATGGACAGAGAAGCAAAAGACAAAGATAGAAAGGTCGACAGAGACCGACAACAGATGAGGCAGACAGTGGCTCCATCAGAAGACAGATGGGTGACAGGTAATAGATGGAGAGACACATGAGAGGTGACAGATAGACAGATGGATGAATACAGACAGACAGACAAGCAGGCAGACAAATAGGCACATAGATACACAGAGACAGATGATCTGAAGGAGGAGAGCACAGAGGGAAGGGGACTCCAGCTTTACACTCAGCACTCCTGGCCTTCACACACAGTGACTCAGGTATGGACGGAAGGCCCCAGATCATCTCAAAAAGACTAGCAAAGCTGTGTGACCTGGGGCAAGTTACTCTACTTCATCTGCTAAGCTTCCTGCCTGCAGGAGTTAGGGGTCAGCAGGGTCGTGAGACCTGAAAAGCCCCCATATGGGGATGGAGAAGTCAGGGGCAGGCAGCTCACTGACATGTAACCGCCACACCTGCCACACATCTCTGGCAGCTCCTACTTTTCTGAAGTGAGAAACACTTTCGGCCCTGTCTCCCTTTGATGGCTGGAGCTGACATTTGTTCTCATGGCTGCCTTCCTTATATGTTCGTCAGAGTGAGCCAGATGAAGTGAATGCACCCAGAGCCCCCAAGCTAATCTGTCCAATGTTCCCCTCCCTGCCTCGGCAGATCCCACCCAGGGATAATCTCAAAGGCCATTGGTGAAGTTGGGTCAGGCCTGGAGCTGCCAGACTCAGCTTCTCATCTGTAGTGTGTCTGAGGGAGAATGCTTAGCTGGCGCACTTACGGGTAGGGTATCTCTCATGGCGACAGGCGAGGCGGAAGTCTTCCTCTTCACTCACATCCCCCTTCTCAATCCTGGAAAGGAACAAAAGAAAACCCCAAGGCTAGAATGAGAGGGCTGGCAGAGCTTCGGGTACCAGGGACCAGAGAAGCACAGTACTCACTTTCAACAGTGGGAACCATTTTCCTATTTATGGTTAAGAAACTGAGACATTCAAGGGACATTTGGGTCACAAAGTAATCCGTGAACATCCACATGGCCAAGGTTCACACACACACACACACACACACACACACACACACACACACACACACGCTCACACACTTGTCTGAGGAGATTACAGGATTACAGGAAGGGGATAAACAGGGAGACAGGGATAAAGGGGGACACGCTGCACACATACAGCATGTCAGGTGATTGGATATCTTATGTCAGTCACTGGCAGAGCCTAGTGGGTCTCAGTTTGGCTTAAAGTTACCCATTAGGAGGTCGAAACCCCGTGTGGGTCTTCCTTCTTCCTATTGTGTCAGCCTGGGCTTTAGTTATTGAAACATCTGTAGCAGTGCATTGGCAGTTGCCATTACTAACATGACAGAAACCACAGTGTGGTAGTTGCTTTTACTAACCTAGCAGAGAGTACAATGTGGTAGCTGCTATTACTAATACAGCAATAACCACCACTCCACCCACCAAACACATAAGGAGAATGACATAAAGGGGAGTTGGGAGCCATGGAGTCACACTGCCTGGTCACTGCTAAACTGAGCTCCACAGCTCACCCCACCGCAATGTCCCAGGTCTCCAGATGTCCAAGGCCTTCCTTGAACCCTGTGTTTTCCTGATGGAAGCAGACATTCAGCTCCAGCAGACTGCAGAAGGGTGGACATCCCTCACCCAGACCCACTTTAAGTTCAATCCTTCCCTTTAAGATTCAAGTTCTGTCCCAGCACTGCAGAGCCTGTAGATATGGGGCTTCTCTGGAGAGTCAGCTGGAAATGATTCTCTGCACAGAAACTAGCTCTTTATAAAATGGCAGCACATGAGGCTGAGGCAGGGGCATCATGAATTTGAAAGCAACAATCTGTCTCGACAAAGGTTAAGAGGAAGAAAAAGAAAAGCAAAGTGGAAAAAAATGGTGCTAAGGCCCAGCAAGCTAGCTCTGGCCTGGGTTGTCAGGCCAACTGTCATCTTGTCCTCCAAGCCTCCTCTGGTTCCCTACACAGTGGCTTCCAAACCTGGCTGCTCCTGGCCACAACATCCTCCTAGGGACATCAAGGTCTTGTCTGAAAAAAAAAAAAAAAAACTGCAAATGTCACGAGGTGACCCATCTCTGATTTGAACAGAAATTTCCTGAGAAATACATTGTTTGGTGTTGCCTTTTAAAGGATGGCACAAGTCATCACAAGAGACCCAGGTAGTACCTTGAAGGACTGATGGGGGCTTGGTGGAACCCACACTCTGATGGGTGTCAGGTGGGACTGGGCACATTGGATGTGACACTTGGGCCCTCCTGGGCCTCAGCTTCTCCCGTGGCTCCACCTTGTAATGGTTGCTTAGGTCTGTACATGTCCTTTATCCTCCCCACATCCCAATTCCCTCATCCAGTGAGTTGGCATGCATTTCCTGTTGCTTAAGGCTGTGGTTAGCACTGGGCAGACTCATCCATCTGTCCATCATCACTTGCTCTCATTACTGTCATAGTTGTCACTCAGTGTCACCATGAAGCTCCAGATACAGAGAGGTACTCCTTTGCCACATCATTCTATGTGCCCTTCTTTCATCTCAGTTAGCTTACTTGCCTCAAGACACTCTCTCTCTCTCTCTCTCTCTCTCTCTCTCTCTCTCTCTCTCTCTGTGTGTGTGTGTGTGTGTGTGTGTGTGTGTGTGTGTGTGTATGTTGAGAAGACACGGTCTCATTATATAACCTGGCACTGAACTTGAGATCTATTCTCCTGCCTTGGGCCTCCCGAGTGCTGGGATGACAAGCCTGCTCTGCCTCGCCTGACCCAAAGGTTATGTTTTGAAGGAAGCAGGGGAACGACTTTGAATTGTTAAGGCTTTGGGCCGGCCAGGGCCAGTGGACCCACAGGTGGTTGTAGCACAGCCTCCTGCCCCAGAAACCACTTAGTTAGTTGCTCTACCTGGGCCCAAGGACAGTCAGTCATGACCAAAGCTGGAGCAGAAGAGCCACAGGGGTGGACAGTGGTACAGAGGTGGCCCGAACACCCACACCTGACTCTCTGGGAGGAAGAAGAGCCCGGGTGCACAGTGGACCTGCCGAATCTTCTCTTGTGGCTACAGCTAAGATGGGCAGGGACCCATCATCAGCTTTGCCTGACTCCCTGCATGTCCTCTATTGCACAATGCCCCATTAGAGCCATCCTCAAAGCCAGCCTCCCTTCCCTGACCCCAGCCTGGCTGTTTCCAGCCACTGCCTCCACCATCTGGCTGTCTTGTGCCTTTTGGCCTATGAGACAGGCCTTCTTCTTCTGCATTTTCAGCATGCCATAAACTGACTTTTATGGAATCACCCACCCCTGTGCATACATACCAGGTGGGCTTGAACTTCCCAGCTGCGTCAGCTGGAAGAGCCTGCACTGGCAGCCATTTGCAAACAGCACCAGTCTGCAGGCTACATTTGAATAGTCCCAGGTCATCTGCTGACCCTTGCTGGCTACATTGCCTCCTGGGATCCTGAGGGTGGCTGTCTGCTCTGTTTCATTCCCCACTGTTTCCCAAACTTAACAGGCACAGATGTCACCCAAAGGCACAATTATGCAGATTCTAAGAGGCCAGTCTTGGGTGTAGGGCTAGGTTACGCTTTTCTCACAGGTTCCATGGAGGCCCATAATGTGGGTTGCAAATCCCAGTGGAGTCTCAGAACATCTGCTAAGCCTGCTCTCCTGGCTTTCCCACAGTCTAGGACCTGCAGGAGGAGAATCATGGCACAAGACCCTCCCCCAGCTTTCTCCTCCCCAACTAGTTTGTCCAAGGAAGAAGTTCAGGAAGTAGCCATATCTTCCAGATGCTCCTCCCACCCTTCCTCCATTGTTTCCCCCTCTAAGGACTACCCTCTGCTCTCAGTCTTCCCTTCCAATGCTGATGTGGATCAGCAGTGTCAATGATGTCATCATTGGAGTCCTTCGAGGGTGTTGCAACCTCCCGGGCACCCTCTAAGTCCTGGGGGCTGTGTTCCTTCCAGGAATAACAATTTCAAAGGACCCCAGCCCTGAGCCCTGCAAGGAGCCACTGAGAAGTCCCATCAAAGCCTCCTCAAAGATGGATGGGAAGATACAGCCAGAAGTTACAGATCCAGGAGACAGCCTCAGAGGACAAAAAATACATTGATTTTAAATGATCAATTTAAAAAGGAATGAAGGATAGAATTAAAAGGAATAAAAGAAATAAATGACCTGTAGACAGTAAATTAAGATTGCATCACAACCTTCCAAAAAGGCAGTTCCAAGAGAGGGGAAAGTAGATGGGGTTTTAAAAGATTTTCTTATCTGCTTTCCTCCCTTTTTGTTTGCAGGATAGAACCGTTTGGAACAGGAAAGAGCAATTCCCCACAGTGTTCATGCTCCGGCCTGGTCTTTAGGGGTAGTTAATTTTGTCTCAGTTTCTGCAAAGAGGCCTGCAGACACAACGTCTCCAGCATTAGTCCCATCAGAAGAGCAATTCTTCATCCCACCTTTGAAGCCTCCACAGGCTTCCTCCCACGACAAGGCCCCAAGGCCAGTCTGATGACTTCCTGATTTGTGGCAGAAGACCCTTCCGCCATCCTGAGGAGTGCTCCCACATGGAAGGGGCCATCAGCCAGCATGCCTGTGGTATGATCATGTGCTCCTGCTTGAATGCCCAGAGTGCAATCAGGTCAGAGATGCTGGGGCAGCAAAAGAACCAGGCTGGGGCATTCTCATGATGTCCTGAGGATCATGGAAGCCCCACTAGTACTCTGGATAGAGGGGTGGGTACGTTATTCTGATCACATCAGAGTGTTGCAGAGCAATGGTTACTGGGAGAATGGATTCTAGAGTCAAAAATGGCCAGGAACAGGCAGGGGAATTGCTGGACTCACCCAGGTGAATGTGAAGTGTCTTAACCTTTCCTGAGCGACCAAGGGAGGAGGTGGGAGAAGTGAACTATAGCCATTCCCAGTTATCGACGGAAGGTGCCCTGAAACCCCAGTGGGTCCTAAAGCCCAGGGCTGTGTCAAATCCATTACAATAGACTGTTTTCCCTCTATACATACCCATGAGAAAGTTAATTCATAAATCAGGCACAGGGAGAGATTAACAATAACATCTGGTAATAAAACATTAAAAATGTTTGTTTTGAGATACAATCTCACTATGTAGCCCAAGCTAACATTGGACTCATAATCCTCCTGCCTCCACCTTCTAAGTACTGGGATAGGTTTGTGCCTAGCTAAAATAAAAACACTTAGAACAACAAGAAATAAGAAATAAAGAAAATCTATTTAAAACTTGATCCAGAGCTTTAATTCTAGCATTTAGTTGGTAGAGGCAGGTGGATCTCTGTGTGTCCAAGCTAGCCTGGTCTATATAGAGAGTTGCAGGCTAGCCAAGGCTGCATAGTGAGACACTGCTGCATGTGGGGGTGGGAGGGTATGATTGGCTGGCTTCTGTGGGTCCCTGAAGCTACAAAAGTGATAGGTAGGTAAGGGAGGGAGTGGAACTTGTTTGAGAAGGATCAGAAGGATTAGGATATGTGGTCTTGTTGGAGGAAGTGTATCACTGGGGCTGGGATTAGAGGTTTCAAAAAGCTGACACCAGGCCCAGTCTGCTGCCTATGGATCAGGACATAGCTTTCAGCTACTGCTCTAGCATTGTGTGTGCTCCCCATGCTCCTGCCATGCTCCCCAGCCTTGATGATAATGGACTAAGCCTCTGGAATAGTAAGACAGCCTCAATTAAATACTTTCTTATAAGAGTTGCCTTGGTCATAGTGTCTCTTCACAGCAATAGAACAGTGACTCAGACAGAGGTCTAGTGTAGCTGTGGAAAGAATTCACTGGTCTTGGAGTGAAGAAGAACTGTGGGACCAGGGGTGAGGCTTTCATCAGCTGGGACACATACAAAAAGAGACATGCAGTCAGGACAGGGAGACCAGTAAACTGGACTGGGTTTGGAGGGCAAGCATGGTGAGTTTGGCCATGTTGTGGGTGGTAACTTCTAGAAGCCGAAATAGGAAGTGTAGTGGCAACAAGGAGTGGGCTCCTGAGAGGTGGATGTCCTCAGCCATGTGGTCACTGAGGAAAGAAGAGGAGGACTCACTTACCCAAGGGAGCATGGGTATCAAGCAATACCAAGGAGGGAAGGAGGGTGAGAAACAAGAGACAGTCCCCACAGTGTCCACACTCTGATCTGATTTTTGTGGATGGCCGGTTTTGTCTCAGTTCTACACTGTTGTGTTTCAAAGAGTCCTACAAATACCTTGCAAATGAACAGGGTAGGAATCGCCCTTGGGAAAACATTAGGAAGAGTAAGAGGGTTCAGTTGAATGGGGTTGGCTGAAATGGGGCTACAGAACTAGGGGAGCAGATCTTGGAAGCCACCATGCTAGAGTGTGTTGCACTGGCTTCTCAGGGCTCCTTAGTGCATCGAGGATGGCCTGGGAGACAAATTGGTGTGGGTAGTGTCATGAATGGGAAGTGGGGATGGGAGAGAAGCCTTCCATGTATCCCTGTAGCAGGCAGAAGAAAGGATTGCGGCACTGGGGGCAGACTCGGCGCATACCCTCTGGGATGGTTGAGATGTTTGGTCACTGGACAGTCACAGATACCCTCAACCATGCAGGAATGGCAATGTCCATGAAGGGCAGCTTGCTTTGTGACCATCTGGGAAACTCAGTGAGAGCTGCCTTGGGGGGAGGGCTTTTGCAATGGTTTCTACTCCATGTGACATGAAGATAAAGGACTTACTCAAGGTGGCCACATTGGGAAGAGGAACTAACACAGAAAAACAGTGACACCTCCCCCCCACTTCCCCCCAAAAGTCCATCTTTTAAGTCCTGACATGAGGTTTGGTTTAAGTAAAGGATGAGACGTATGCATAGCTAAGTGGTCCTGGTAAAGGTGTGGTCTGCCTGTCCATCAATGACCCACCATTGTCTGGACTCTGCTCTGGTCTGGTCTACAGGGTGCTTGATAAGCCCTGGGTGTCCTGTGAAATCTCTCCCTATGAGACAGGCTGCTCCCTGGCTACAGCAGGCTTTAGGATGACATTGCAAGGAAATTCCAGTTCCTTAGAGTCCATTGTCTTAGTAGACACACTGTCTGTCTTCAGAGTCTCTACTCTTCTGCTAGAATGTTACAGGGACAGAAAGCACCAGCTTGTAGGGTGTCTGTCACATGTCTCTTAATCAGGAGGGGGTGTTATCTCCCTGCACAGAAGGGGGTCTCAGAAGGCTAGTTTGGAGCAAGAAAGGACACTCCTACTACATTCCCAGCTCCTGTCACCTAGTGATCAGGTGGGAAGCAGGGCACACTCACTTTCCAGCCAAACAACAGGACTCATCAGAGGTGAAGCAACTTGGTGGGAGTTTTCATGGCTTTTGTGCAGTACTAATGATTAAACCTATGTCGTTTACTCATTCATCCATTTTTATTTATTTATTTTTTCTAGTTTTTCGAGACAGGGTTTCTCTGTGTAACAGTACTGTCTGTCCTGGAACTCACTTTGTAGACCAGGCTGGCCTCGAACTCACAGAGATCCACCTGCCTCTGGTTCCCGAGTGCTGGGATTAAAAGTGTGTGCCACCACTGCCAGGCTCGTTCATTCACTTTTGAGACAGGATCTCACTCTGCAGACCAGGCTGGCCTCAAACTTACATAGATCCACCTGCCTCTGCCTCCTGAGTGCTAGGACTAGGTATCTGCCATCACATCCAGCTCTCTCCTTTTAAAATTTATTTATTCAGGGTTTCACTAAATTGCCCTTCAACTTACTCTGTAGCCCAGGAAGGCTTTGAACTTGCCATCCTCACCCTCAGGAGTATCTGAGCTTACAGTCTCTGTCACCAGGGCCAGCTTGCAGACTCAATTCCAAGTCTGATTCCACAGTGACTCAACGCAGGCACAGAGCTAGAAGGGTGTGTGCCGTGGGAAACCCCAGCTGACCTGCTTCTAATTAACAACACTTGCATTGCAGAGAGAGCCCTTGTGGCTCCAGGTGCCAGGGCAGGCTGGAAAGCAAGAGCAAGCTCCCTTCAGAGGGAAAGGTGGACAAAGCAGACAGTGAGCAGAGCAATAAGCTCCCAGCGGTGAGCAAAGGATGAGCATGTGCCCTGGGTCATCAGCATGCAGAGGCGCAGAAGAGGAGCTGGCAGCAGAGGGCTACCTCAGGTGGGCATGTCCTCCCGAGCCGCTCTGGGCTCCTTGCTCCCCACAGGCTGCTGCACCCACAGGGAGGCAGGGTGCTTGTTCAACATGGCTGACTTCTCTCCAGGTTCCGACCCAACAGGTCTTATTTTCTCTCACATGCTGTTAAACCAGATCTGAGCACTTAAGTACTCAAGAAAACCCTGATCTGCAAATATTTGCCTACCTCCGGCAGCTCCCACCCCTCTCCCCAGGGGGCCAATTAAGACTCCCTCCTTGGGGACAGCTGGCAGCTTGACAGTGGGACAACTGAATTACAGGACTTCACAGACTTGGGACATACCACTCCCAGCTGCCAGTGATCGGGGGCAGAATCAGTCAGCCTGGTAGTATTACCTGCCCCTTCTGGTGAGAACAATATGTGTTAACACGTGTGCCCATAGGTGTGCATGTGTGCACACACACACACACCCAGACTTTGCATGTCAGGCCCTTGAGCCCAGTATACCACAGGGGAACAAAACGTCAGCATTTTCCCAATGCCAAGGGCTCTGGACTCTCTTCGTATGCAGAAGACACAAGCCCAGAGTTGTTTGGTGCCTACAGCCAAGGCACACAGCAGGGAAGGAACAGATCAGCCCATAACCTCTGCTTCCCAAAGGCCCTCCTTCTGTGTCTCACTGCCAGGGGCCTCCAGCCCTGCTCTCAACTGCCTTGCAAAAGCTGTGCAACAAAGTCATGTGCTCTGAGTTGCTTGTTGGCAAAGGGGGGAGGGGGAGGAAGGAGGAAAATAGAACAGAGCAGCAGAGCTGCTTGGAGGGAAGGGAAATCAAATTTGATGAACCCCTGAATAATGTTAAGTTATGAATGTGCAAAGTGATATTCCGCACATATGCTGGGAAGTATTCATTGCAGCCTGAGCAGTCTGGGGCTGCAGGAACTGGCGCTTGATGAGAAGCTGCTGCCCAGATGGGGTATGTACACTCTGAGCTGCTCCCTTGGCAGCACAGGGTGCATTTTCCCCAGGTGAAGTGTGACAAGGCGTTGTAGTGTTAATGGGGCACCAGGGGCTTCAGGCCATTCACTACCACAGCTGTAAGTGCTGAGTGCTACCTTCCTTAGATACCCGCTACCGATGCCTGGGCTGAGACAAGCTCCTGTCCATGCTCAGAATGAAAGGCCTCCTCCCTGCCAGGACACTGTGTCTGCAGATAAGGAGGTTGGAGCTAAATGCCAAGAAAGAGGGAGGCAGCATCCAGGCCTCTCAAGGATCGCCAGATCACCAGGAAAGCACCTCATGAGTTCCTATTAGGTTTCTGGCACAATCTTGGAAACTTGGGGTGCCATAAGTGGCACCAGGTAATACTAACCCCAGCATAGATATGTGGGGATACACATGCAGGAAGTGACCAGGAAGAGGAGTGAGCTGATGTGCACCCCAGAGGGAGCAGGACACTTGCAAAGCCCTGGGATAGGGAAGTCTCAGAGTGACTGAGGGGGGAAGAAATGAGACAGAAGACTAAGAGATCTAGAATAACCAGAGAGGGGCCCAACCTCCACTCCATGTGGTATACATGTTCTACTTCTGCTGGAAAGGGCCTCACTGTCCAGTCTTCTTCCCTCTGGTCCTCCACATACCCTGAGGGTGTGCTCCTGGGTCCACTCAGTTCTGCCCACTCAAAGTATTGCTTTTACCTCATTCTCTGCTCCCTGCCCCCACCCTGCACCCAAGGACAGGGTACAGGGCTCATGTGGAAGGTGGTTTCAAGAACCACAGAAGAGGAGAAAGGGGGCAAGGAAGGAGGGAGGGATCAGGAAAGGTGTGTTCAAGGGCAGGTTCCCATGCAGGTCTGTGGCTCCACTGAGAGCCAGCTCAGGGCAGTTTCTCCCATGAGTCGGAGGCCCAGGCCTTGATCCAGCACTGCTAACAGCTTCATAGACATTCTAGCAAGCACCGTGCACTTGAGAAGGCTGACTCCTGAGTCAGATAGAGCCTTTACTCTGAAAGCCTTCCCATACCTGTGGTAAGATCACACACACACACACACACACACACACACATATCTGTGAGCACTGGCAGATATGTACATGGTTTCAGAACACCTGTGTGGACACAAGCAGATGCCTGGGTTTGATATCAAGTCTGCTTCTTCCCACTGAGTGGCTTGATCCTCGGGGACATGGCCAGCTCTGAAAAGGCTCAGACTCTGAGCTGCACAGATTCGGCTCCACTTCCTCCTTACTGTGCAGTTTTAAATAAGGATCTTCACATCTCTGAATCTCAGAAGCTAATGACGCTCACTGGGAGGCCATGAGATTGCTCTTAGGTGCCTAGACCCAGGACCTGACACAGCTATGTGAGACAGCCATAGCTGGCTGGCTCTGTCTAGGATTCCACTCAGGGGAAGGGGAAGGCCTGGGCTGTGGTGAAGAGCAGCAGGAGAGTAGTATTAGCATACTGGAGACCTTGGATTCTATCCCCAGCACTGAGGCGGGGGGGAGCAGAGACACCCAGAGGGAAACCCTGGGAGTGAAGACCCCAGGCCCAAATTCTTAGACTCTCATAGTGTGGGAGCTCAGGCAGGCTGGGCTGTGTGTGGCCAGACACAAGGCACCTCTGCCCTCACCTCTGCTGTCATCAGCTATCGCCAGCCTAAGAGGTGGACAGAGTTTTGAGGGCAGCACTGGCCCTGATGGGGTGGGGCCACGTCCTGGGCATACAGGAGGCAGTAATGAGGGCAGCACCTCCCATGGCCCAGAAGAGATTCCAGCAGCCAAAACTGGTCAGGGTGGTATCAGACTGTAGCCAGCCCACAGAAGTGACATTGGATAGAGCTAGGAAATAAGAGGAAAGAACAAGGTGGGCTCAGGATCACCAAACTGAGGCCAGACAGGGTGTGGCCCACATCCCAGGGTTCCCCCAGCTGATACTCTGAAGGTCTTCAGAAGAAAAGTTGAGAGGAATCCTGCCTAAAAGGGTCTCCAGCTTTTGAAATCATGACATCCATCCTCTACCCTTCTGCCTGCCTATCCTGCCACATATTCCTGGCACCATGAATCTATTCACTTAACTCACCTACCACTTGCCTATCTACTTATCCACATACCCGACTATCCATCCACCCACCCCAACCACCTACTAATTCAACCACTCAGTTATCTATCTATCCATCCAACAACTTCCTCTCCATCTCTTCATCCTCCCATTCACCTTTGTATCTCTCCAACCCTTACCTGTCTATCTGCTCATTTACTCACCTATCAATTCCCTTATCTACCCTCCCATTCACTTATCTTTCCATTCATCCATCCATCCACCCATCCATCCATCCATCCACCCACCCCATCCATCCATCTGCTACCATGCCATCTATTCATTCACCTAGTCATCCATATTCTAACCACTCGACTGCTTATCTATCCATCCAAGCACTCAGCTGTCATCCATCCATCCATCTGTCCATCAGTTCATCCACCAATCTCTCTAGCTGCCTGTGCACTATTTGCTGCCACCTACATTGTTCCCAGAACACTTCTGAACACAGAGGTGATCAGATTTTGCCCCTGGCCTTGGGAGGTCACTGACTTCTGGTGGCTATCACTAACCCTACTGCTGGATCCTTTCCCACAGTACCATTTAGGGCTCAAAGAAGGAAGCCGTGGTTCAGCTTTCAGCCTTCTTTTGATTGTAGTTGAAGTAGCCTGGGGATGAATGGCTACCATTCACATGTTGTTCCTTTTTGAGTTTCCCATAATTTGGCCACATAAGTCCTAAGAAATCTTATGCCCACAAAACATTTGATGTCCCCCAAATCTGAAAATTCGTACTCTATCTTACCAACCTTGTCCCAGCTCCAAGATCACCTCAGTCAAATCATTTGCTCCAGTCTTGAATGGGGTCTTTGGGCCACTGAGGTCAGGCCCTGGGCTTCAAATTCCTAGCACTGGCCAGAGGTGACCATGTACACACTGACCTCTCCCGGAAGTATTTGATGGCCTCGGGGTCTATGAAGGTCGGCTCCTCCCCGTAGCCCTGCTCAAAGACTTTGCGCTTGTGCCGGAACTCAATGACTGTCTTGGTGTAGGAGTTGAGCGTAGTGACTGACGCCGCCATGCAACAGGTAAACGAACCCCAGGCCAAACTGCCAAGAGACCAAGAGAGAGATGCCACAATGAGGGTGGGCAGGGACAAGGAGCATCATCCACACACCATTTGTCTACCTAGCACAGCTACAGGCCTGAGACTTGGTTCCCACTCCACTTTGATCTGGGAGAATGACAGTGGTCTTCACATTGTGACAAAGACACATTACTCAGTCACTACTGAAAGAGCAAGGAGAGAGAGAGAATTGGGGACAATTATCCAGAATACAGTGATGACCATACTGGCCCTGAGAAGAGAAAGAAGCCCTGGCCAGAGAACATCCTAGGAGGAGGGAACGGAGAATGCGAAGCTATGGAGACATGTGGTAGCAGAATACACAAACACACTGTGGGAGGCAGGGATGCTGGAGTGGGGATGCCTGAAGATACTAAAGTTGATGCTGGAGAAGGAGCAGGAATGTTTAGCATGAGGGTTAAAGTTACCTTTGTTCTCAAACACCCCTGAAAAATATGCTTGACCTCTGTTCCATGCACTTCTCACAACCAGTCTTATGGTCAGCATGGCTGTGACAGGAATTAAAGGAGGTGATCCTTGAGATACATCAGACTAGTGACTGACACATGGAGGTACTCAGGAAAGGTTCACTGTCATTCCTGTCATCACCCAGACAGGCATTCTTACTCCCCCTTCTTTACGATTTGGTCTACAAGCTCTCCCTCTGGGAGATGAAGCTCCCATGTCCTGGTTGGCTATCTCCTCTGGGTCTTTGCTCCTCCTGTAGTTAACTGCTTGGCTGCTCTGTCTGATGAGTACACTGAACTTACCCAAAGCCAGATTCAGTTCTAGAAATGGCCTCCTGCCTGGTTCCTTTGATCTGGGTTGTGCACTCATGTTTAGTGCCAGGAATGGGGAGCCCACCTGGCTCCAGTCCTACTGGCCTGATTTCCATCCCTGCTGCTGATCTCTTCTGATCTCATTTTATGGGCTCATTTCTGCTCTCCCAGCACCACAGTGCCAGAGAACTCCAGGCTTCTATCTGCCAACAGCCTACCTGTAGGTCTCTGAATACCATCATCCCTAGCCCCGTGTTATCAGGGCAGCCCTGCCTCCCTCCTGACAGCAGCCTCAGCGAACCCCAGAAGGAAAGTAAAGGAAAAATCTGTGGATTCAGCCTTTCTCAAATGGATCTGCAATAATCACCTATTTCCATCCTTGCCTAACCCATTAATAGGTTCCTCATATCTTTTAGAGCTAATTTAGATCTTCTAGAAGCCTGGAGTGTCTATAATAGATATTTTAAAGGCGTTAGCCTCTCCAAGGACTTCTGTGCCCATTAAAGTGTTTAATGTGTTGTACACACACACACACACACACACACACACACACACACACACACACACACGGGGGGGAGAGAGAGAGAGAGAGAGAGAGAGAGAGAGAGAGAGAGAGAGAGGGAGGGAGACAGAGAGAGACTGTAGATGACTGGACCAGGACTGTGACCAAAGCTTATCCAATCACTGGTCTCTCCTGAGCAATGGAGCTGGAGCGCCAGCTTAGGATAGGCCCACAGACTCAGCCTGGGTCAGGAGGCACTATCTCAGAACTTTGGCTGCAGCAGTGGAGAAGAACAGTCCCTGTCTATCCTGGGCTGCTGAGCTGTTGAGCTGTCTACCCGTAACTACTGGGGACCATCTTGTCAAGCTGAGACTTAAGCTGGCCCAGGAGAGAGCAGAGGCATCAAGGAGCTGACACCGTTGTTCTTGGATCTGTCACTCATAGGAATCCAGATACTTTTCTTTGGATTTTTTCCCCATCAGCCATCTTGTAGTGGCTCTCTGCCACTGGTAACAGAAGTCCTTATTTAGTTATCTATATAAACACCTTCCTTATCATAAGTTTTGAGGTGAATTTTTATCCCTTATAGCTGGAAATATTAGCTTTAACTAAGTCTTTATTCCCACCCTGGATGGTCCCAGCCAGAGGATAAAACAGAAAATCTGCAGGAAGAGATTTGAGCAAAGCAAAAAGGCTGAAGAGATGGAGCCGAGGCCATAGAGATTGTCCTGGCTAGTTTATCAACTTGACACAAATTAGAGTTATCTGAGAACAGGGACCCACAATTGAAAAAATGCCTCTATAAGACTGTCATATAGGCAAGCTTGTGGGTGCATTTTCTTAATTATTGATTGATGTGGCAGGGTCACCCCTGAGCAGGTGATCATGAATAGCATAAGAAAGAAGGCTGAACAATCCACAAGGAGTGAGCCAGTGAGCAGCACTCCACCATGCCTCTTCTTTAGTTTCTACCTCCAGTTCCAGCCCTGCTTGAGTTCCTGTCCTGAATTCTCTTAGTGATGTGTAAAATGAAATAAACTCTTTCCTCCAAATATGCTCTTAGTCATAGTGCTTTGTCACAGCAATTGAAGCATAACTAAGACAGGGAGAGTCCAAAGCTACTACAGGATAAAGCCTAGTGTGTAAGGAGGGAGCCTGGTGTGTAAGAATGCAACCAAGGCTATAGGGATGGAGCCTAGTGTGTAAGGATGGAGCCCGGGCTTTAGGGATGGGGTCTAGGGATATAGGGATGGAGCCTAGTGTATAAGGATGGAGCCCAGGCTTTAGGGACAGGGTCTAGGATGTAAGGATGGAGCCCAGACTATAGGGATGGAGCCTAGTATATAAGGATAGAGCCCAGATTTTAGGGATTGGGTTTAGCATATAGGGATGGAGCCTAGTGTGTGAGGATGGAACCCAGGCTTTAGAGATTGGGTCCAGCATATAGGGATGGAGTCTAGGATGTAGGGATGGAGCCTAAGGTGTAAGGACAGAGTCTAGGTTGTAGGGATGGAGCCTAGAGTGTAAGGATGGAGCCTAAGCTGTAAAGATGAAACAGAGGTTCCAGGGATGGAGCAGAGGCAGACAGAAACTGCTGGGCAGACACAAAGGTAGGCTGACCTGTAGGCCATGATCACACCCCATTTGCTGCTCATGAAGGACATTCATTCAAAGGAAGTACTACCCTGAGCTAGTTTAGCATTGAACATTCCAGTCACCACCCAGTCTCCTTTGTTCTCAAAACACCAAATCTCCTGGGCCTTCCTATGCTTCCCACCCAAGGGCTTGGGACTCCTTACTGTCCAAGCTTTTCCCAGGATTCCAGCCTAGCTGTTACTTCTCAGCTCCAGTCCTACCTCACCATGTCTAATAAACTTCAGTCCTCATCACACCCTATAATTTTCTTGGAACCTTTTCCCCCTTTAATCATTTTTTGATTTCAAATTAATTAAAAATTTGACATACTTATAAAGTCAAATGAAGCTGTAATACACACGGAGAGATGGGAGGAGTTGTATCATCTTTAGCCAGTTTCTGTCAATTACAACATATTACAAAATGAGTGACCAAGGAACTCAACAGTCACAATCACACTACAGCACACAGTCGATCCCTCCTGCTGCCATTTTAGAGCCACATCCACTTTCTTCCTGCGCTCCTCTGCTCCTTGGCAACCAACCACTAATCTGTTCTTCATTTCTAGAATCTTAAAAATTTCCAGAACTTGATATAGGTAGAATCACACGGCTCGCATGTCTGGGCTGGCTTTTTCCACTTAGCAGTTCTCTGAGGAGTGACTCAAGTTGTATTCATCAATTGTTTTCTTCTTTGTATTGCTGAGATGTGTGTGACTCCACACCCCACCAACATTTGACTGAGTCAGTATTTGTGACTTTAGCTAGTCTAAGAGACACACAGTTCCAGCTCATTGAGGCTTTAATGCTCTTTTCCTAATGGCTAAAGGAGTTGAACTTTTCATTTGTTTATTTGTGATCTGTGTACCTTCTTGACAGCTCATTTTTTAGTTGGGAGATTATGTTGCTCTTGCTGTCCTCTTCGTTTTCGGAGTTCAGTTCTTTCTATGTATGAGGCTAGTTGCCTTTCTGCGGCTGTGACAGAACACCATGACCAAAGGCAACTTAAGAAAGACAGAGTTTACTTTGGCTTACGGTCCCAGAGGGGTTAAGAGCCCATCATGACAGGGTGGAGGAGACAGGGCAGCAAGCAGCAGGCTTATAGGCAGGAACAGGAAGCAGAGAATTCATATCCTCAACCATAAGCACAAAGCAGAAAGAGGCACTGGAAGTAGGGTGGACCTGTGTAACCTCAAAGCCTGCCTTCAGTGATGTAGCCTCTAGCAAGGCTGTACCACTGTAGCCCCCAAACAGCACCACCAACTGGGGACCAAGTGAACCTATGCGGGGCATTTCTCTTTCAAAACACCATATCAGATGTTACCTCTTTGTCACACGTGTGGTTTAAAGACACTCTCTTATAGTCATAGCATGTCTTGCCAGCCTGTTAATAGGTGATTCACAGAACAAAAGTGTTTAACATTGATGAAATCTGATTGATTGATTTTTCCTTTTATCCTTTTGATGTGGAATCTGAAAACGTTTGCTGAGTACTCGTTCACAAAGGTATCCCTCCTGTATTTTTCTAAAACTTTTATAATTTCATATCTTATGCTTGGGCCTCTGCTTTGTTTTAGTGCAGATGAGGTGGTTATTCGTTATGAATGTCCAATAGTTCCAGCACCATTTGTGGACAAGTTTGTCCTCCATTGACCTGATTAGCTCCTTTGTCAAAAATTAGTTGGGCATTTATTTGAGTTTGCTCTTGGGCCCCTTTGTTCTGTTCCATTAATGGATGTGTCTCTCTACCCTGCCCACCTGAGTCTGGGTTACAATAGCTGTAACACATCTTGAAATTGGGTACACTGAACCACCCTACTTTCTCCTTTAAAATTTTTTTTAGCTATTCTCCTCCTTTCTCATTTCCATCTGCATTAAAAAATATCTTGTCTGGGGCTGGAGAGATGGCTCAGAGGTTAAGAGCACTGGCTGTTCTTCCAAAGGTCCTGAGTTCAATTCCCAGCAACCACATGGTGGCTCATAGCCATCTACATTGAGATCTGCTGCCCGGGCATATATGTAGAGCAAATACTGTATACATAATAAATAAATAAATAAATGTTAAAAAAAAATCTTGTCTGTATGTATACATCTTATTGAAATTTTGATAAGAATCATATTAAACCTGTATTAAACTTTGAGAATTGCTATGGCCCTAATGTTGAGTGTTTTGATCTATGAACATGGTATACTATTGATGTCAGTGATTTCTTTCATTGCTGTTTTTCAGTTGTTAGCATATGAGTTCTAGAAATGCTTTATTTGTATAAAGCCTACACATTTAATTTTCTATCTAGTAGAAATACCATTATGTTTTTATTTTTTGTCCAGTTTTTCAATGTAAATTTATAGAAATAAAACTAACTTTGTGTTTTCTTCCTATGGCCTAAGGCTGTGCTGAACTAGTCTGAGAAGCTTTTGGTAGGTTCTTCATGGACAGTCATGATCTGTACATGGGTGTGGTTTGTTTCTTCCTTTATGATCTGTATGGCTTTTATTGCCTTTTATACCTAACTGTGCTAGCCAGGACTTCCAGTTGAGTGACAATGGCAGCCTCAACACCACAGAGAAAATGTCCACCAACGTTATGTCAGTGCTGTCTACAGGGGTTTATCAGTGTTTGTTACCCAGTTGAAATTCACCATTCACCTTTATTTTCTGGGAGAATTATTAAGAACATGCACTAGCTCGGGTGCTTTTTCTGTTGATATGAGCATGTGATGTTCCTTCTTTTGGCTGCTAATGAGGTAGATGGCACAGAGTGAGTTTCAAATTCTTCATCACTGGGTAACTCTTCTCAAATCAGTATATACTTCCTCTCAAATATTCCGGACTCCTGTTTGCTATTCTTTTGTGAATAACTTTTGAAACTATATTCAAGATAACTATTAGTCTTGCCTCTCTCTCTCTCTTTCTCTCACTGTCTTTGTCTGGTTTTAATATCAGAATAACACTAATTTCATAAAATAAATTGCTAAATATTCTCTCATCTTCTATTATCTGACAGATAATAGGTATTAATTCTTATTTAAATATTTGGCAAGATGTCCCAGTAAGATCATGTGGGTTTGGAGATTTCATTTTGAACATTTAAAAACTATTATTTCAATGTTCTTAGTAGTTACTGGACTATCCAAATGACTTATTTCTTGCTGGGTGAGAAGTACCAGTCTGTGCCTTTAGAAGAACTGCTTTGTTCCATCCAATTCCCAAGTTGTTCATGTGTTCCAAGCCACTTGTAATATGTCCTTACTATATTTTTGTCCTCAGGGTCTGTCATGGCCATACTTCACTTTAGTTTTGAAAATGCTAAGGGTCTGTCAATTTTATTTGTCACATTTTCCAAAAGGCAGATTTTTTTTTTTTTTACTTCATTGATTTTTCTCTACTTTTTTGGTCACTGTTGTTCATTTACATTTTTGGTGATTTCTGCTCTTATCTTTCTTTGTCTGGTTTTAGATTTATTTTGCTCCATTTTTTTCTACAGTCTTGGAGTGAAAACTTTCATTACTGGTTTAAAACATTTTTCTTCTTTTTAAAAAGATTCACTCATTTGTCCATTCGTGTGTGTGTGTGCCTGTGTTAGTGTGTATGACTGCATGTGGACACAGAGGACAGAAGGCATCAAGTATCCCCCTCTCTCACTCTTTGCCTATTCCTTTGAGGCAGGGTCTCTCCCCAAACATGTGGCTTGTATTTTCATGGCTTGATTGGAAGCCCCAGTGATCTTCTTGTCTCTACCTCACTCAGAGCTGGGGTCTGAACTCTGGTTCTCATGACTGAGCTGCCCCACAGTGCCACTCTTTCTCTTTGATAAGGAACCATTCAGTATTGGTCTTTTCCCTCTTGGTGTTACTTTAGCTCCTCGGGGTTTTGAGATGTATTTTAACTTTTTTTCATTTCAGTGTACTTTAAAGTTTTCCCTGAGGCCTCTCCTGTGGCTCAGTATGAGAAATTGAGAAGTATGCTTTTCCTTTGATTTCATTTTGACCAGAAAACACATTTTATATGGTTTCTGTTTCTTTCTATTATTTTTTAACACTTGGAGTTCATTAATGGTCCAGGATGTAGTCTGTCCTGGCATGCTAACTTTAACAATGCGCTTTCAGCTGTATATTGGATGGGATGCTCTATAAACAACTCCTGCCTATATGTTTGTTTGAGACAGTCTTAATCTGCAGCCCTGGCTGACTTGCTCCATGTACCTCAGGCTGGCTTTAAACTCACATTGATCTTTCTGTCTCTGCCTCCTCAAATTCTGGGATAACAGGGGTAAGCCATCATGTCTGGTCCATGTTGGGCATTTCTGATGAGATTCTGGGTCTTGTTTAATCCTTCTGTTTCAGCTGGTTTCCTGTGACCACATTCTGGCAAGGAAAGTGACACCCCCACCTGGTAACTAGCAAGGCAGCATAAGAATCCAAGTTTCCCAATAGGCACCAGGGCCATTCAAGGAGATAAGGTTCCTGACTCCTGCTGGGCAGAGGTCGGCCTTCTGACTTCCTGGTTTATTTCTCCTGACACATCCTTGGCAGAGGCGAAAAGGAGTACACCATCCTGTTCCTCATTGCCTTTGGTGACTCTGTAAGGAAGGTGGTTTCATCACCATTGGGTAAGTTGACAAAAATCCCTGGCTTCCCACTCATGCTTCCAAGGAGTATCATGGGGTGTTTGTTCAATCTGGAAGAGTCCATGCATCTCACATGGTCTTCACTGCACTGAGTGGGAGAACTTGCAACCTACCTGGGAGTGGGGCTCCCTATTCCGGTACCACCTAGCAAGTGGGGAAGCTGGGAGCCTCAGACGGGTCTGCTAAGGTAATATCTCAGCTCCATCTGTGCTGCCCAAGGTGGGGAACCACAGGGATTTCCTGAAGCAGGGCAATGTTGCCTTAAAGTTTTAGTCTCCATTAGCAGCTGCTGAGATAGTGTTAATGTCACCCTGACAGGAGCTGTAATCACCTAGAAGACAAGTATCTAGGTATGCCTATGAGGCATTGTTCAGTTTCTAGGTGTGCCTGTGAGGAACTATGCTGATTAAGCCACTTGAGGTGGGAAGACCTAACAAAAAAGCAGTGGCACCATTCCCTGGGCTTGAGTCCCGGACAGCATGGGAAGAGGAGAGTGAGCTGCAGGAGCACTCTTTCATGGCTCTCTTCTTCCTGACTGTGGGTGATGTGACCAGCTGCTTCCAGCTCCTGCTGACTCGACCTCCAAGAATGGACTGTGCCTCCTAGCTGTGAGCTGAATTAATACTTTCTCCCCTGAGTTCTTTCTGCTAGTTTATCACAGTGACAGGAGAAGTGATCCTTGGCTGTCATTCTGTCTGTGCCTTCTGACATGTCTGTGTCATCCTCTCCATCAGCTCCAAGTCTGGGAAGGGTACATCCGAGTGCTACTCCTCCATTCAGTCTCCTGGGTTCTTTCCATCTTCCAGAATCTTCCAAGTCTGTTTATGGTGGCCCATCCAAGGATTAGCCATGTAGAAGAGGAGCAGCGGGAGACATGTCCACCCTAACAGCCTAGAAGTGGAAGCCCTCACATACCTAAATGCTTCATCTGGTTCACTTCTAGGCCATGTAACCTACAACAGTGCTTGGCACAGAGTGGGTACTCAATAAATAACTGTGGAGTGAATAAGCAAGTGAGTTAACACAGAGGGAATGAAAGCAGATCAAAAGCAGATGAGAACACACTGTCCCCTGGTGTTCTGGGTGGGGTGCCATGAAAGAGAGCTCAAGAGAGCCATGAAAGAGTGCTCCTGCAGCTCACTCTCCTCTTCCCATGCTGTCCGGGACTCAAGCCCAGGGAATGGTGCCACTGCTTTTTTGCCAACTCTTATCTTCCTGCCCCTCCCCCACAGGTGCCTGTAGGGCACAGCTTGGAGCCTCTGGAGCTGGAAACTTCTGGTGTCTGCACTTCACACTGCTGAGCTGGTGCAGTGAAGTATGGGGGTGGCTGGCTTGATTTCACAGTGGACACTTGGGGACAAGAGAGAAGGTGGCATGGCAAGAGAGCGTGGCTGTCTACCTCCTCTCTCTCCTGCGAGTCACGGAGACATGCTGAGAGTGGATCTGAAGGTGGCCATCAGGACACCTGTGGGACACAGCCCTTTCACTGTCCTGATCTTAGAGAAAAGAGCTTCTGCTGACCACACAGCCTCTGGGAAGAACATCAGCCAGCCCAGCAAAATCTCCACAGTGGTCTTGGGACCCTCAAGCAATCCTAGAGCTCTGCAACAGAGGTTCCTGCTGTGGGACCAACCTACAGAATAGGTGTTCAGTAAGTCCTCAGCAAGGAAGCGGCCCATAGGACCCAGCATGCTGGGGTCAGGGTGATGGGGGAGGAAGAGCAACAGCGAGGCTCTCTTATTCCATGGGACAGGGGACTCAGTGAGGAGGGTCACCTCCAGTCCAGGAGGCAAACTTTCCAGGGACCCAACTCACTTTGTGTGTGTGTGTGTGTGTGTGTGTGTGTGTGTGTGTGTGTGTGTGTTTACCTGTGTATGTCTGAGACAGGATCTCATATGTATCCCAGGCTGTCCTCAAAGCCATAATCCTCCTGGCATCTCTTCCCAAATGCTAGGATTCCAGAAATGTGCCACTAGTGCTGGTTGCTCTGGTTTACAGTCTGAAGAGAGACTTCTCAGGATGGGATTTGCTGTGTGTGCTAAGTCAGGAAGGTCCTCTTCCCCTGCATTTTGATCATGAGCAAAACAGAGCAAAATGTTTGTTCAGGACACCATTTTCACTCTCTTCATCTTCCCAGAAGGGCCAGGCAGGTGAGGAGGCAGTGATCTAGTGGGTAGACTGGGGAGAGCTGGAGGGCAGAGGCCAGTCACTGTTTGTCCTGCCTGAGCTGCGCTGTCACCCAACACAGCTGGTCAGGCACAGGCCAGGCAGGTATTCCAACAAGCCAGAAGCCTGCTCTTCCATGCAACAGTTCAAGGTCTGCAGATTTTAGAAAACCACCACTGTAGGTTCCGGCCCAGCAAACCGGCCACAGGCTGACTGGCACTTCAGGGAGCAGGCAGCCTCTGAGGCTAACTGTGGGACCCCTCAGGGACACACACTCTCTCTAACTTTCTGATCCCAAAAGTGGGGCCAGTGACTCTGTGGGAGGCAAAGGCAGGCTGAGGAGACCACTCGCCAGGTCTTGTCTGGAGCTGGTGGCCTACTCAACTCTTACTCTACCCAGCCCTTACTCCAGCTGGATGCTCACTGTGCTCTTGCCTGGACTGTTCTGGGTAAGCTAAGGAGAGCTGAGACACTGGAAGAGAGCAGCATCCTCGAGTGTTTCATTAAATACAGGAAGTTGGATATCTGGGTCACATGGCACTGAGTGTTGGTGGCTGAGGTATCCTTCATGACTACTGTTGTTCACAGAACATCTGCCTCGTATGGGTGCTATAAGCTGGCCTCACACACCCCAGCAAGCCTGTCAAGTCTGAGTGACTACCTCAGCCTGGGTAACCCCAAAGCACAGCTCACTTCTTTACTTCTGTCTATGAGAGCTGCTCTCAAGCCTGCCCTTGACCCACAGAATGTGACAGAGTGACACAAGACCTCACACACCAAGCCTGCAGCTTCCACCTGGGTCTCCTGAAATGCTTGGTCATGAGACACTGTCCTTAGGGACCAGCCACCATGTACAAGAAGCTACTCTGGCTACCAACCACTGCTAGCCAGCACTGTGCTGAGCTCTCTCCAAGAACACCTTATTCCCACCCCAGCGATGTGAATCAGATTGTTATGGAAGTCTCCAAGCTAGGACCAGCCTGCTGAGCTTAGGCAACCTGAAAAACTGTATGAGGTCATGCAGTTTTCCTTGAACCCAGTAGATGCTGGGTGATGTACTCCCTGCCACCAACAAAGAGTGAATGGGCTGCCACTCCAGAACCCCATGAGGTAGAAATGGTAGTCTCTAGTTTGCAACTGACAATGCTGAGACCCATAAGGGCAACAGACTTGGCCAGCATCCACAGCTTTGAACCTGACCTTGTAACCGAACTTTTAAGTTATTATTTAACACTTATTTATTACTAAATTCACTTATAACAAACACCAACAATTTCTTAACTATTAATCCTATAAATTCCTACAACCCCTTTAACCTATCCACTAAACCTATTGATAATCATAACAACTACTTTCATAACCTTTTAGAATGATACAGTCTCTGGGGCAGGTCCTCAGTCGTCAGGAACACAGTATTTGTTGTAGATTCTTTAACACACTTAGCAGTCCTTCTTCTGGATCTCTCAGATGCAGGTTCGTCAGGGTAGTTGGTTCTGTGGGAGACTCCAGCCGTCTGCAGGCCAACTTACTTCTTTTGAATCAGGAACTCAGCTGCTCTGCCTCAGTCCTTAAAGCCAGGCACAGTTTCCCCTAGGCCACTGTTCGGACAGATCAAACCCCTCTAGGCAAAAGCTGAGCCACAGGGTCCAGTCCTTGGCCTTTTGGTGTCTTGCTCAGGCTTTCTTTGCTCACCGGCTTCCTTCTGCCTCAGGGAAATTGGGCCATTGGTCTACCAGCACTTTCTCCAGCAGTACTCTCGGAGCTCTCTCGTATCAGGGGGCTTAGCACGCAGCGCTCTGGCGTCATCCACTTGTCCTTAAATAGGATCACTCCTTGTTCCACCTGCTTCAGCTTAATTTGGGCTCTGCCCACTTAGCAGTTGAAAGCAATGCCAGGTCATAAAGTCTTTCCTTGTTTCACCTGGCTTCAACCTTGTTTTTCAGTCCAAAGAGACTCCCCTCATTTCACCTGACTTCATCCATAAGCTGATAAGCTAACTGCTCACAGCGAAGTTGATCTTCATGCCCCGAATTAAAAGACTGTATCAGAAACCTATATATTCACTAAATCTAACTTATATTAATCTATCAACCCCTACATGACCTACTAAGGTCTCACTGCCTGCCACCCTCAGCACTGCCACAGGTGCCTGCTGGGATGGGCTGCTCAAGATGCATTAAGATTGGGGTGCACCACTCACCTGGGAACCGTCAACTGCAGCATAGGTGTCCCGCAGGGAATGCCCAGCATCCTTGAATGCTCAGTGCCCCAGGGTCCTCAGCCTCATTCTTCCTGCTGGGCCTGAAGCTGTAGGCTGGGGCTTCCTCCCTCAAAGCTAGTCTCTTACACCCTATCTGGAATGAGCCATGGAGGCTTAGGCCAGAATTGTGGCAAATGGCCTCTCATATATTAAGCAAAAGAGATGGACTCCTTTGGTCTTGGTGGGGCCCCACAGACAAGGAATGCGAAATGGGGCTCTGTGTCCTGCAGGCCTCTGTGACAAGGAGGAATATGTCAGCCCTAAGCTGGGCCTCATGGTAGGCAGCTTTAATCAGCCTGTTGAATCTGTAGTGTGGGCAAAGGAGCCAGGACCAAGGGGAACACAAGGCCCATGGTCAAAACCAGCAGGCTCAGCTTGGGGGCCTGATGCTAAGGTGGAGCCAGGGACTGCTGAGTGGTCTGGAGTACAGAGGAATCCTAGTGCTGCACTAAAGCTGTGTGGCCCAGGGCAAGTGTTCTATCCTTTCTGAACCTTGGTTCCCACATAGGCAACAGGAGGTCACTGTTCACATCAAACCTGGATGGTAGCGGTCTAAGAAGTCTGTTATGCTTTGGTATGGAACACCATGCCTAGAGCACCTGTCACTCAATAGCTGAGCACCAGGCCCCTGGGACTCAGCTTCCCTCTGCCACCAGGGCATTCTCACACTACAGCATCCCTCAGTCAGGTTTCTTGAGTTCTCGGAGTACTGACCCAGAGCCCTGTTGGGACCAATGAGACCTGAGCGACCTTTGCTGCATCCCCAGCATCATGGAGAACAGCTGCTCAGAGCCACAGTGCTCAGGAAATATTCCGAACAGCTCAGCCAACAAGTGTCCCAAGCCACCAGGATGAGGCCTAGACAGCCGGGCCAGCAACACTGTGTCAAGCACTCTCTTGTCTGGTAACAGCTCACTCCACCATTTTTGCCAATGTCCTTGTGATCTCTCCACTTCCTGGGGAAGGGATGCTCTGGACCATGTGACTCCGGTATGACCCATCAGATCCTTCTCATTTCCCCAGGATTTAAATCATTGGCTCAAGGAGATGGTCACATGACTCATGTTAAGCCAATGAGAGTTTTTCCAGCAAGGTCAGGAAAGGAACCACCCCACCCCCACTTCCCACTCTGCCCCCTTGTTGGTTGCAGTACATTTGTAAGGTGCTGTTCGGAAGTGCTGCTTGGCAATCATTTTTGCCACCACTTTGAGGGAAGCTGCTTTTGACTGAAGCTATGAAAGACTCAGGAAGAAAGAGAGAAAGATTGGGTCCCTGAGGAAATCACTAGATCTCCTGGATCCAGCTGTGCCTGAATCAGACACTGCAGGGCTCAGCCAGCATGCGTCCCACTTGTTACTGCTGGATACCTTGGGATGCAGTCCTAGCTTCTGAGGTTGGCCTGCTTGAGCTGAAACATTACTCTCAAGCCCTTCCCCAGCTGCCATGACCATTCAGGAGAAAGAAAAGGACCCGTATGCATCAAAGGGACACTCAGGACCTCAGTCCATGCTAGAGAAAGAGCAGCCTCTCTCTGCATGGGAAGGACGCACTAGCCTTGGAGGAAGTTGCTCACTTTAGTGATCTCCAGAGTCTGTTCTCTTAGACTGATGGGTCAGGGGATTTAACCATGACCCAGAGTCCCAGCTGGTGTGTGTGCCCACCCTCAAACCCCATCCCATACCCCACCCCACCCTGGATTCTGAAATGAATAAATGAGTAAGCATGGGTTTCTGTCATTCACAAGCCAAAGGACCCTGGCACATTCCTGTGTATGGCCAGCATGATTCAGACTCTGAAGGTCAAAGGCCACTTACCAGAAAGACCACCCATAGTCCCAGGAATGAGGTCTCCAGTCTTCAGGTCCAAGACTCACAGTGACTTGAAACACCTGTGTGTACATCATGTGTGCGACCATTCCCAGGAGACCTGTGGAGCAGAGCAGGCATCAGGATCCAGGGAAGGACCTTGTCCCCATCTCCAGGGCCCTCAAGTCACTTGCCATTTGGCCCACTAGTACTGAGAAAGGTCATGGAAGGGATCATGGGAGCAGAGGCTGGGAGGCAGAGGGGTGGTCCAGAAGACTGAGGCTATCCCTAGGGAAGTTTAAGCAAGGGAAACAGGTATATGTTCAAAACTGGTTCCTGAAAGGAACCAAAAAGTCTAACTTTGCGTCTGGGAGCCATGTGGTCTCTGTTAAAACTATTTAACTCATCCAACTGGCTGCGGGAGATATGTGAATTAATGAATTTCTTCAATAAGACTTTTTCTTAACAGTGTAGACCAAGGGCTGGTTTTACCCTGCAGTCATATGTGCTGACATCCATGTTAGAAAGACCACATAGGCCTCCAGAGTAGTTTCCAAAAGCTCACTGTAGAGGGTCATTAAATCAACTTCACAGATTTCTTTTTAACACAACCAGTATTTTGAAAAGAATGGGATGGTGTATGCCTTGAATCTGAAATGTCCCCCATGGAATGTCCCCACTGGCTCATGCTTTGGACACTTGTTCCCACTGTGGCTGGTGGTGCTTTTGTGGAAGCTATGGGCACAGTAGGAAGTGGGGCCTAACTGGAGGAGGTGGGTCACAGGAAAGAACCATTATCCCTACTGCTTGGCCCATCTCACTCTCTGCCTTTTGGTCCACCATGATGTGAACAGTCGCTGGCATCTACATCTACCCTGCCGTGAATGAACTGCACAATCTTCCCCCACCTCCATGGTAGATTTAAACCATGAGCCAAAATAAATCCTTTTCCCTTAGGTTGCTTCTGCAGGGTATTGTCGCCATGGTGACACAAAAGTAACCTGTGACACAGCTAGGAGTAAATGTTTTGTGGACTGTTTAGCTCTGAGCATATGCAGTGTTGCTGTGACATGGGTAACTCTCTGGTTGGAGAACTGTGAGCTGGAGGAATATGGGGGATGGGCTCTCTTCTACCACATTCTTTTTCTGGGTGGTTTTGAGCTAAGCACTTGATCTCTCTGAACTTCCAGTCTTTCCATCATCCCAAAGATGAGGATCGTGGCACATGTAGGGAATCTCAAGGGACCCAAGATAGAGTGTTCTAGGTATCTGGTGCTCACTAGGCACAAATAATCACAACCACCAGGATTAATACGCAACAGCATTTCTTTTGAGGAGAGGGTTATAGACCATGCCATCCGAGGCCTCCTGTGTGGCCAACCTTAAGATATGGAGTCAGGCTTTAGGAGGGAGACAGTTCTGCTGAGGAAGGGGATAGATGATGAGAGGAAGAAGGAAGAAGATTAGCGCTCAGGTAAACCCATCATTGAAGGAAGACAAGGCTGGAGTCAAGGCAGGAACCTGCAGGCAGGAGCTGATGCAGAAGCCTTGTTCTTCATGGCTTGCTTGGCCTGGTTTCTTATAGCACCCAGGACCACCTGCCCAGGGGTGGCACCTCCTACAGTAAGCTGGGCCCACCCACATCAACCATCAATCAAGAAAATAACTTACAGATTTGCCTATAGGCCAAATCAGATGGGAGCATTTTCTCAGCTGAGGCTCCCTCTTCCCTGATGACTCCTGCTTGTGTCAAATTGATAAAAACACAGAACAAAACAAAACAAAACAAAAAACTAACAAAGGCAGACTCAGATTCAGATTCTCTGGAGTTTTGTTCTTATATAGTTTGTTTTATTTTCTTCTATTTCTATTTGTTTGTTTGTTTGTTTTAATGCAAACCTTGCTATATAGATAGGGGTAGCCTTGAATTTAAGAGCTTTATCCTCCTGAGTTCTGGACTCACAGGTGTACCACCAAAAGAATAGTTTCCACATATTCTTTTAAAAATGTTCTTGCCGGGCAGTGGTGGCGCACGCCTTTAATCCCAGCACTTGGGAGGCAGAGGCAGGCGGATCTTTGTGAGTTCGAGGCCAGCCTGGTCTACAAAGTGAGTCCAGGACAGCCAGGGATACACAGAGAAACCCTGTCTCGAAAAACCAAAAAAAAAAAAAAATGTTCTTTGGTGTGTGTTGTGTACACACGTTAATGCTCAAGTATGTATGCACATGTTTGCCTAGATGTGCATGTGTGGAGGCCAGGGGCTAACACTGAACATCTTCCTCTATTGTGCTCCACCTTGTGGAACCTGGGGCTCACCATTGCCCAGACTAGCTGTCCAGTGAACCCCGGATCCTCCTTAGCACTGGAATTCTGGGTGCTTTTGATGTAAGCCCCGGTGATCCGAACCAAGGGCCTCACCTTGCCTAGCAGGCCCTTTACTAGCAGTCGTCTCCCCAGACCTCCACACGGTCTTATAACCGGGCCTCTTCCCATGCTGCCTAGCCTGCCACTGTTCCTCCTCTCACTGCCTCTGTCACACTTTTCCCTGCCTCTAAAGAGAAGGCAAGAGAGAAGGTGGTGATAAGAGAAGAAATCGTGGTAAGGGCAGATGAAGCAAAGGGGTCAAAGACAGGAGAGGATAGGATGCCTCATGTTTCAGTGTGTGGAGGCTGAACACCTAGCAACCTAAAAGGAAGTAAGGGGTGGAGAGAAGGAAAGCCCTATTTGGACCATTTACCAAGTCCCACAGCCAACCTTGAGCTACCAAGGTGCAATCCCAAGAGTACAGCAGAGGAAAGGGGTACACTGTGGCATGTGAGCTGAGCCATGGCCCTGCCCCAGCTTTCCCACATTCGACTCCAGGACTCTGAGACAGGAGGATTCCAGGATGTTGTCAGTCTCTGGCCAATGGCAGTGCTGAGCCCTGTTGGGGGCTTCCCGGGCTTCCCAACATGCTTCCCCCCAGGCCTCACCAATGCTTAATGCTGCAAAGTGTTAAAGATCTAATCACCTCATGGCCGCCCTGCGTGCTATTGTCCTTTGGTACCACTGAACTGGGCATCACCATGTCTATTAACTGTTCATCCTCTTTGAGTATGTGTGGCCATATCCTTCCTTATCGTGTGTGTGTGTGTGTGTGTGTGTGTGTGTGTGTGTGTGTGTGTGTGTGTGTG
>CAJQZJ010033049.1:5493522-5526917 GCA_907164525.1 Lophiomys imhausi
TGAAGTGGGTAAATGTTTGGTGAATAAGGTAGGCGTGTTGGGACTGACCAGGGAAGGCAATGGCTATGACCCTCACTTCACTAGGATGAGCTGTCCTAGGTCTGCTGGGAAAACAAAGCTCTCATCTCAACCTAGACCACACAGACATCCTGGACAGCCCTGCCTAAGACTAGCCCCATAACCTGAGCCCCAGTCCAGCTATCATCAGTTCCTCTTTACCAGATCCTACCTTTCACACATGTATATGCATACCCTTACATGCACATACAAGTATATACACATACTCATGCTTACACATGAACACACACAAAAACATATACTCTCTCACACACATGCACATACCCATGTGCTCACCCACAAACAGAGGAATGATAGACTACTTTGGAAAACTGAGTAATCTGGGTTCAGATCTCAACATATTTGTTCATGTTCTATGAGTGTCTGAAAATGATATATTATCCTCCAGAGGTTTTTTTCTGGCACTTTATATAGAATTTATATAGAATTCTATATAATTCTCTATATACTTAGTAATTCTAACCTATGAATTTCTTTCTTTGAGTCTTCTGTTTCTGAGCATGTTAAAGATCTCTGATTATGTTTTGGAAGCTGCAGGCCCTGCACTTCCTATATAATTAGATATATTTATCCCTCTCTGGTCTCTGAGGTGGTTGAAGAATAGATAGCTAGAGTCTCATAGTTAAATTCTGAGTTGTTTAGGAATCAAGAGGGTGTTCTGGATCTAAGAAGATATTTTTAAAATTATGAGGCAAGTTAGTATGAAAGCTGAGTTAGATATAGAACTTTAAATACATGGAGATGGTTAGATAGTAGAATGTTAAAGTCAGGTGCCAAATACATATGGACTGGACATTGGGAATGTATGCTAAGCCATATAACTCTTATAATCGTGGCCTATTTATTTCTGTTGTTTTGTATTGTATTTATAGTTATAAGAAAAAGAACCATTTTTTGGGCTGAAAGGGAGAGCTGTTGGGGAGAAAAAAGAAATACCTTAAACTAAAAAAAAAAAAAAAAAGAAGGGAAGAGGGTGGGGGGTTGAGGGGGAGGAGGGTGGAAGGGTGGGATTGGAGGGGGGAGTAGGGAGGGGATTGTGATTGAGATGTAACTTGAAGAAACAATAAATAAATTATTAAAAAAAAGATCTCTGATTATAACTGTAGGGTTATCCATTTCTTCCGTAGATTCAGCTGGTTATTGTTTGTAGTTTTATTTAATTGTCATCACTATTTTATGCTAAGTGTTAGGGGATCATGATAAGCAACTATTTGGCACTTTGAAGCCTGTGTTGCCAGGTAGTTGCATAACTATGATGAATAAATGCTTTGTTGGTTTGTTATTCCTTTTATATCTATCTTTCCTTGACCCTTATGATCGTTTTGGTCTTAAATTCTATTTAGTCAGATAAGGAAACTGTTCGCCCAGATCACTTTGGTTCCTATTTTCCAGTTGTGTCTTTATACATTCTTCTTTAGTCTAAATGTCTACCTCTCTTAGAGCATACTTCTTGTGTTGTTGAGTCTAGCTTGTTTTTACTTCCATAACCCACGAGCTCTTCCTATTAGTTGTTGAATTTAACCCAATTACATTTAGTATAATTCAAATTTCTTTGTATAGCTTCAGCACTAGCTGATTGGGCCACCAATAACCCAGAGGCACAGGCTGGCCCAAGGAAGCCCTAGGCAGCTCATAGGAACCTTGTGGTTCTGATATAATGATCAGAAAGTCTAAACTTATCATAGTGGAGCAGCAAAATGGAGCTAAAAGTCCAGAAAGATCCTGTGACTCCAGGAAGACCCTCCTACTTGCCCCTCACCAAGGACTTGGTACTTTGAGGTAAGCCATCTTGGCCCTGTTAGAACTGTCATGGTCACAAGTGGTAGTGTTACAGCTGCAACTAAGGTGAGCAAAGCTACAATAACTCAAGACACTGAAGGCATGTGAACCACGTACACAAGTACAGCATGAGTCGGGTGTTGATATGACAAAGAGGCAAGTTTGTGTCTCCTGTGCTCAGCCTTAGAAATGTTTCCTTCTTATAGTGATCCCACCAGCTCCAGACTCACAGATGCCAGTTGTCACAGAGCACTCTCAGGTATCCCACAGCTGAACACTACATGTTTACCCCTGGATCAAGCACGGTATTGGGGAGTTGAGATGCTTGGATTAGCATGGCCTGAGACTAGAGAACAAGTTTCCAAGGGACAGCCACAACCTTTAAAGAAAGCAGAAAGGTAACGTGGAAACCTGCTGGAAATATTACAACCTTAGGGCAGAAATCCTACTGTCACCCCCAGCCCCCCAATGGCCATTCCCTGCAGTTCTAAGCTAAATCTTCAAGACCCAAGGTCATCAGCTGGACTGAATCTTCTTGGGAGCAGCTGACATCTCTCTCCTCTGCCACCTGCAGCCAGCGTCAAGCAATGTATCATGAGATGAAATTATAGGGTGACCTTCAGAAAACTACTGTTCTGGCTCAAGTAAAATAAGGCTCAGCTGCTTGGGCATCAAGTCAATCCCAAGCCAGAAAAAAGACACCAGAAGGCTTTGGCAGTAAAGATGAAGGCCATAAGCACCCATAGATGGCTCTCAGGAAAGCTCTCGACAGCCTATGAGGCTAGGACCCAGCTCTACTCTCTAGGGAAAGGCCCTTCCTGGTGGCTGTACACTAGCCACAGGAAGGACACCACCTACTCACACACACACACACACACACACACACACACACACACACACACACACAGACACAAAGGCCAGTAATATCAGATGATATGCTTAGAAGGGCTGGCTCCCAGTGGCTCACAAGGTACCAGAGGCACCAAAGTAATCAAACACAGCCACCACCATGGGCTGAGCAGCTGCTGTGTGCATTCCTGGGCCTCCCCAAATGTGCATCCAGCTCTGCTGCCTGATGCTAGGGGCTGAGATGGTATGTCAACTACATATATACCCAGGCTCCCAGCTACCATGAACTTCAGTCCCAGAGTCTCCTTGATTCCTCCTCACCTTGGTTTTAGTGGTCCTGTGTTGTGGGATATTAGGCTCCTGCACCTTTTCAGGAACCTTGTGGTCCTGGACCTCCGGCCTGGACCACGGGGCATATCTCTGAACAGAAGTCATAGGCTCTGGAATCAACCTTCACTCTGTATCTTCTAGTCACATTGTTAAGGAGTTCCTACACCAGCACAACCTGGGACCAACCTCTGGGTGCTCTGTCCATTTGACCAGGAGCCCAGGAACCTTTTAAGCCTTGGAGGTACAGCAGGTGCTACCTAGGGGTGAGGAGGATGCAGGGTAGGGATGGGAGCAGCCACACTGGGATGCCATCAGTGACAGGGCCTAGTACCATATCTGTCTCTCAGCCTGAGAACTTCCATGCCTCTCTTCAGGTTTTCTCTATGATTCTCTTTATGTTTCTCTGTCTCTGTCCTGTCACATAGAGACACCTCCATCCCTCTCTGTGGTCTCTACTCATCATGTGAATCAGAGGCCATGTCACTAGGCTCTGGATGCTATGTAGTGGATATCCTGGACTTTGTGCAGCCACTATCCTTACAACCAACCACATTGGACTATTTCAGTAGGTACAAAGGGTCTAGTGTATACCCCAGGAGTGACTCAGGGTCCTAATGAAGCTCAAGCCATCCCCTTCTAAGCAAAAGGGTGTGGGAACAAAGGAGACAGACTGAGTCCTGACATCAGGACAGTGGAGAGGAGAGGTGGGATAAATACAAACTTGGGAGGTGTGCAGGCTGAGGGTGGACACTGTGGGGCTCTGGGTTGGCTCTCCCATCCACAGCCATGTGACCTTTGGCATGCTAGTTGATCTTTCTGAACTTGCTTTTCCTCATCTCTAAAAATGGGTGCCATGCCAAAAAAAGAGTGCATTGGTGGGGAGATAGGAGATGAGAGGCTTGGGGTTAGCTGGGTCCCTCCTGGGTCGGTCCTGGGCAGTGTAGACATACCAGAGTATGGCTTACATGTTGTGTCTAAGGGATTCCAGAAGCTTGGCTTTTTCCCTGCCATTGGGTTTTGACCTTAGTTTCTCTACTGGCTACTTGTGGTAGTTTGAATAGGTTTGGCCCCCATAGACTCATGTGTTTGAATGCTTGGCCCACAGGGAGTAGCACAATTAAGAGGTGTGGCCTTGTTGGAGTAAGTGTGTCACTGTAGGGGTGGGCTTTTGAGGTTTCCTATGCTCATACTCTGCCCAGTGTGGAATGACAGCCTCATCTTGGATGTCTTTGGATCACGATGTAGAACTCTTAGAACTATGTCTGCCTACATGCTGCCATGCTTCCCCCCATGACGATAATGGACTAAATCTCTGATAATGGACTAAACCTCTGTAACCAAGCCCCAGTCCCAGCCCCAATGTTTTCCTTTATAAGAGTTGCCATGGTCATGGTGTCTCTTCACAGCAATAAAAACTCTAAGATACTCCCTGTTTAAACCTTTCCTCTGGGGCCCATGCTAGATAGATCCCTGACCACTCAGAAGAAGGTGGATAAGACCTAGAACTTATGCCTGCATTTCCCAAGCGTCTCTCAGACTCCTGAGCTCCCAGCATCCTTTGCTCCACCAGTCCTCTAAATCCATTAAAAACTAATAGAAACCAACCGTTCCACCAGCTCAGGTTTTACTTCCCATTTTTATTAAACTTGTTAAAATTCTTACCTCTTCCAATCCCCCCGAGAGGCCAATTTCTACCTGGCCCTGTGCCTGAGGCCAAGCTCATCTGTATGAATAGCCTGATGGCCTAAACGGTCCCTGGCTTGTAGGAGTGTGCAAAGGATGAAGTGGAATTTAAATCACAAATGTGCAGGAGCAGCCTGTCCTGGAGCCAGGGTTCTCACCCTTCCAGGCTGTCCCTGCCAGCAGCGCCTGGCTCTCCTCTAGAACCTTCAGACCCCGTGGGGGCCTGCAGCATGCTGGAACCCCTCTGCCTCATTCACTGCACTAACGTGCCACATCATCTAAATGCCAGGCATGGGGACAGCCACAGGATCCTTGGCACGGCTCTTCCCTGAGGCTAATGAGGAAAAGGACGTAACTTGAAGTAAAATCAATCATTACATATACAGAAATAGAAACACGGGCAGCCACGATTGAAGTTGGCAGCCGGAGGGCTGAATCCAACCTGCAGGTGTTGGTAAAAGCCAGGAGAACGGATGAGGCTTTTGGCCAACATTTAAAAGCTGGAGGATTTCCATTAAAATATGGGTGTTTTGGCTTCTGTTGTAAAAGTCACAAATACTGGCCACACTGGGTTCCCTATCCTCCCGGCCACTGCTTTGGCCTGAATGCTCATCCCACCCCAATTCGGCCTTTATGTTAGGTATCAGCAGGTAGATCTTGGGACATGATTAGGTTATGGGGGTGGAGCCCTCACGCTGGGGTTAATGCCTTGTGAGACTGAATGGCAGAGAGGTGTGTGGTTCCACCAAACCATGAGGAAGTAGTTAGAAGGTGCAGTTTATAAATCAGGAAGCCCCCAGCAGGCATTCCAGCCTGTCATGATCCTGGGCTTTCATAGTCTCTAGAGCCCAGTTTATAGTCTTTTCATTCTAGCTCCTATTGACTCAGGCACCACTTTCCTCTTGAGCTGTGCAGACTGTCCTGTAGTTGAGGTGGAGATGGGGCTAAAGAAGATGGGGAATTTGATTGAAGGCACACCATGGTGCCATCGGCTCCTTGGCCACTGTCCTTGGCTGTTATCTTGCAATAACCTAGCATATTCATATGCCCACATTTCCTTCCAGGCTGCGGGTGGCATTTAAACTCCACCATGAAGAAATGAGCACAGTCCTATGTGGCTTGACCGTCCTGACACCTTCAAAAAAAAAAAAAAAAAGACATGAAATTTGGAACTATCAGAATGTGAGGAGATCGTCTTGCTTACCTGGGGGTGGGGAGTAAAAGGGGCTACCTACTTCCAGGTGAACCCTGGCCTTCATCCATCTCTGTGCACTCACCCTAGAAAGCTAAGAGCAAGTATTTGGGCGAGGAACTACCATGGGGGACAAAGGGCCACACCAAGGAGGCTTCCCAGGGTTGCAGTGGAGAAGGGTCGGGGTCTAAGGCTCACCTCTTTTTCAGTACACTAGGGATGGAACCCAGGGTCTTGTACACACAAGACAAGCACTCCACCGCTGAACTGCATCCTCCAGCCTCTGTTTTGTATTTAAGGTTTTTATTTTGAGACAGGGTTTTATGTTGTGCAGACAGACCAGATCCTACTTCCTCAGAAGCTGGGATGATAGGCTTTGGCTTGGGGCTCACTTTGCTAACCAATCAGCTATACCCATGGCAGCAGGAAAGACAGGCCTACATGGACATGTCCTGCCTGTCTACTTCACACTTCCTTTCTTCCATTGCTCTTTCTGTCCCTCTCTGTCCTTGTGTATCCCTCCATACAGGTGTGTCCCTCTGTCACAGTGGGCCTGGTCACCAGCCATCTTCCTCTGTTTCTTGTCTCCTTCCTGGATAGGCCTTCACTCTCCCTCTGACTCCTCGCAGAGACCTAAAAAAGGGTGGGGTTTCCCACTGTTACTTCTGCCTCCGGCCTCACAATCCAGGGGCTGGGCAAGTATCCCTCAGTGTTCCTAACACCTGTACCATACACCCAATCCCATCACAGCCCCCTCCCCCACGTTTCCTATCCCTCTTCTCCAGCCCTAAGAACCTCCCTGGAGGGAAAAAGTGGAAGTGAGCTACAGCAGGGTAGTGAGAGAGGGACTGAGGCCCAGGTCAGAGAACAGGATAGATCCAAGCAAGGCCAACCTCCCAGAGTCGGGCAACATGGAGCAAAGAGAGCGCCAAGAGACAGGAGGCGAGGCTGAGGAGACAGCAGAGGCTGTGTGCATGTCAAGGAGCTTGAGTTTTATTCTATCAAAGGAGTAAACACCCATGAGAATGAGAATGATACATCCAAGATGATTAAGTGAGGCCAAGGGCAAACTCAATGCCGTAGACTGTGACATCTCTTAAAGAATTTAAGAGTCACACCCAGAGTTAGCTATACATCTGATAATCGTCCACCTTCAAACAGCCAGGTGGAGACAGATCACTGCACCTGTGGGCTACTCCAGTGGGCATGGTGACACCAGATGGCCAGGTATGGATTTACACTTCTCCACATTTTCCCCTCTTCTTTTGCTTTAGTCTCTGGACTCTCATGCCCCACCCCCGACTGAGGAAAGAGAGAAAGCAAAACCTATTGGCAAAATGCTTCCTGTTTACTTCCCATCTTCAAAGTCTGGATTTACTGAGCAGACTCTGCTGGCGTGAGGGGTGAGTGGGAGTTGAGGTGAGGGTGGGGAGATAGGGGATTGGGTGAGTTCTAGCCTGGGGAAGCATGGAAAGAGGTAGGTGTGACCTTCAGGACAATAAAAGATAACTTTTCCTTGAAGGGCAGGAGACAGGGCTGCGGGCCTGGGGTGATGTCTCCTTGGCTGCCACAATGGGTAACAGGATGCTGAGTTACACTGTGACCCACCAGCTCCCCTCCTAGGTTTACGCTCAAGAGAAACAAAAAGTGTGTCCAGAGAAACACATATACAATGTGCACAGCGTCATTACTCCAGCAGACCAAAGGCGGAAACAGCCCAGTTCCCTTCAACTGAGGAGTCTATAAAGAAAAAGTGGCTTGTCCGTACAATGAGCACTTATGTAGCAATAAAAAGGAGTATGATTCCAGTCCCTGCTACAATGTGGATAAATCTCAAACAGATTGCACTAAATGAAAGAAGGCAATATACTGCATGACCCATTTCTATGAAATGTTGAGAGAAAGCTAGATTATGTAGCTAAAAAGTGAACAATGGTCACCCAGGGTTGAAAATGGAGAGTAACTGCTATTGGGTATGAGATTTATTTAAGGTTAATGGGAATGTTTTTAAATTAGATTATCGCGATGCCTACTAAAAATTACTTTAAAATTCCATACTTTAAATGGTAAAATATTATGATATGCAAATTATACCTTAATAAAGTTGTTTTTAAAACTTTTTTTATAATTAAAAGTAAGGAGAATCTTCCATAAAAAACCCAGATTTTGGCTTTCCCTGAATGCCATGTATACTTCTCCATGGTAACGATGAACCATGGGACATGCTTCCCCAAGTTTACCCTGGCCACTGCACTGCCTGCTGAGGTACACCTGGGTGGTTTTGCTAAGGTGTCCTTCATATGGAATGCTTGCGCACTGGACAGGAGCCTCCATCCTAGTGGTAAGACCATAAGTGCTGAAGTTCTCAGCCCCATTCTTCTTTCCCATGCCTGTTCCCAGCAGCATGTGCCCTGGGCCAGAAAGGCTGATATGGAAGAGTGGGTTGTAGGGCATGGTTGTGAGAGAGGGGGAGGCTCAGCCCAGCACTCAGCCTTGTGTGCTGTGAAGCTAGAGTCGCTGATGGGGTCTATGCCTCATTTTTCTCAGCTGTAAAATAGCCACATCATAGCACTTGGCTAGAACACAGCAGGAGCAAAACAAATGTAAACTAGTGACTCCATACATAATTTAAACAGAGCCTGCTTAGCTCAAGCTAGCCTAGAGCTCACTGTGTAGCCCATGTTGGCCTTGAACTCATAATTCTCCTGCCTTAGCTTCCTGGGTGCTGTTGTTATAGATGGAAGCCACCACACCAGGCTGACTCTAATATCTTGCCCTGCACCTTAGAATTCCCAGAAGTTCTGAAACCTGGGAGCTTTTCTAGAATTCATTTGACATAGACATGACTTGGCTTGAACTCATAGAGACCACTGCTGACCACAGGAGCATGTCCTGTTATCATGTGGAAATGTGGGCAAGTGAGTCCAGTGTGCTGCCAGGCTATGGACTAGGCAGTCTGTGTACTATGATACCTTACAAATCCAAAAATTGGTGAATTCTAGAGCAGAAAATGTAGTGTTTACAGAATAACTGAGAAGGCTGAGTGTATACAGAAAACCGGGAACTGTAGCTTGCATGAGGAAGAGGATTATGACCAAGACCAAACTCTGTCCCCCTTTGCTTGACATAGTTAGAGCATCAAAGGCAGTATGGGAAAAGGCCTGTACATATCTGAATTTGGATCTTCCACTAGCCCTGGGATATGGGTGCTTAGAGTCAGAATTAAGATCCCAGGCAAGATCAGATGTGTGTGTTGCCCCTGTACACCTTGGTTCAGATAAGAGCAGTCATGGCCAACTGTGGAGGACCATGTGTGGAGAACGTGGCTGAAGCCACAATCTCAGGGCACAGAGGGGCCAGAGGGGACCCCTGCAGAAGCAAAGCCTGCATCATCCCACACTCAAAAGGGGTCACGCATAGCCAGGCCTACAGACACCTTCTTACAGACCCTTAGGTCCTTGTGTCAAATAGTGGAGCTGCCTTGTCCCTCCCCTCCCTCTAATGCAGTGGTTCTCAACCTTCCTAACACTGAGATTCTTTAATATGTTTCCTCATGTTGTGGTGACCCCCAACCATACAATCATTTTCTTTGCTACTTCATAACTGTAATTTTGCTACTGTTATGAACTGTCATGTAAGTATCTGTGTTTTTCAATGGTCTTAAACAACTCCTGTGAAAGGGTCATTTGACCCCAAAGGGGTCATGGCCCACAGGTTGAGAAGTACTGCTCCAATGTTATTCGTCACTCCAGTTTTCCCAACCAAGGCACACAGCTGAGAACAGGTGCCAGCTCAGCAGCCCACTAGACCCTTGTTAGGAAAAAATTGACTCTCACCTTTGTTCCTCATTCCTGAAGGAGGAGGTGTTGCTCTAAACCCTAAGAATGTCCCCGTATTGGGAATGTCTGTTATTCAGGAGCCCCTTGTACTCTGCATGTGCTTATGTGGATAAAACAAGTGACTTGCTGGCTCTGGCCACCAGAACAATTTGAAGGGTTGTGCTTGGAGCAAACCTGGCAGAAATGAGGCCAACAATGATGCCTAAGAACTCTAGGTATCATTAGCAACATGAATCACTTCTCACTCCATGATCTTCTGTTAGAATAACCCAGAAAGGACTAAAATATGTGTCTCAGAGGAGACTTGACACTTCAACTTTTGAACAATCCTTGGGGACTCTTGGGTGTTGACTAAATGCATCTTGCATTATGAGTTGGCCACAAATCCTTGGGATCAAGTGTGGAATGTTACAGTTTGAACATCAACTGTCCCCACAGGCTTATATTCACCTGGGGTATTGCTGTAAACTTCAGAATAGGGCCTGACTGGAGGAAAAAGGTCAGTGTGGGTGTGTCCCTGGAGGCTGTATCTTGCCCTGATCTCCTCTCTCTCTCCCTCTCTCTCTCTTTGTGTTTTTATTACCTTTTCTTTCTCGCCCTTTCTCTCTATCTCTCTGTGTGTCTGTCTGTGTGTTTGTTTGTGTGTCTATCTCCTTTTCCTTCCTAGCCACCATGATGAGATCAGTCCTGCTACAGTATGCCCTTCTTCTGTGGTGCTTTGCCTCACACAGGATGGAAACGATGGAATCAGCCAGACCAAAGCCAGAACCTTCTGGAAACAAGAGCCAAAATTCATCTTTCTCTTTAAAATTATTTCTCCCTGATACTTTGTCATAAGGATGGAAAGGTTTTTAGTGAAGGAAATGCTTATTTCTAGGACCCTGGGTCCCTTGGCTCTACCTTGGGCCCTCGGTTAATCCCCAGACTTAACAACCCATATGGATTTGTGGTCAACTAGTTCCCATGAGTCATTACTGCCCACAGTCCTGTTTGGTCCACAGGATGGATGAGAGACTCCAGGAGCAGACCTTCCTACCACTGGAGTCCCATGACTAGCCTTCTCTCCATAATGAGAGTTTGAGAATGACTCCTAATGCAGGTGACAATTGATATGGCTGTGCCTGATGCTTGGCGGGCCACAATTCCAGTTACTGGACAAACTGGCTTCTATTACCACCCTTTCTTCCTTCAACTAACTGACTAGGTTCTTGTCACTTGCCGCCAAAAGGATTGTAATAATATGCAAATATTCACTTATGTGACTTGGACCCAATGCATTGCATTTAGATCTTCAATATCCCTCACAGGCTCATGTCTTAAGTGCTTAGCTCCAGCCTGTGGCATGATTCTGAAGGCTGTGGAAACTTTAGGGGGTGAGGACTGGCTGGCAGATGTAGGTCACTAGGGGCCTGGGAAGGTTATACCTGACTCACTTTCTGACCAGGTCTCTCTGCTTCCTGGGCCATCACGGTGTGAACAACTATTACCACACACTCCTGCTACCATGCACATAGTTATTCCATCCTGCCTTCTCTGCTATTGTAGACTGAAATCCCCCTGAAGCTGTGAGCCAAAATGAGCTTTCACCACATAGCTCTTCTGTCAGGGGCTGCCACAGTTGCAAAAAAGCAACACAACTTTGCTCTTCCTTCTCTTCCTTCTCCTCTTCTTCCTCTTCCCTCTCCACCTCTCTCTTTTTGAGGCAGGGTCTCACTATGTTGTCCAAACTGGCCTCAACCTCATGATCCTTCTGCCCCAGCCTCCTGAGTGCTGGGACACACCATGTGCCACCATTGTGACACCCTCTGCAATTATGAGCCACAAAAATCTACTCAAGCGCTTGCCCTCTGGAGTGTGGGCAAGAGACCTAGTGAGCTACGACAAGGTGAGGGTCGTGGGCATGAGTTTTGATGGTGAAGTGGAGAGTGGAATTAGGGTTCCAGGGAACTCATCCTGTTTGTGGCAGGCTACAGCAAGAAGTAAAGCTGCCATGAACACACAAGTCAGTGGAGTAAGCTGTAAAGCCACAGAACAGAGGGAAAAAATGGCACTCCACTCCAGCCTCTCCAGCCAAGGGAAGACACACTTGCCAGTCACAGGCAGAGTGGGCTCATAAATAGCCCCATAGACCAGGTGGGGAGAAAGACTATTTGCAGATGAGTTGGAGTGGGACAGGAGAGCATCCCAGCTCTCAGGTTCCATCGGGGGTGGCAGGTAGCCATTCTTTCCCACCTAGTTCCTCAGGCTAGGGGTATCTGCAATGCAGGGGACCCTCGAGCTCCAGAGTTCCAGATCCCCTGCCTAGACATAGCACAGTGGTGATGTCCAAACCTCTTCCCTTCTGTGGGCCCTGTGCTTGGACTTCTAAAACATTGCCCTAACCCTGGATTTCAAGTCCTTGTTAATTCTTATTTTATCCCCAAACTTCCCTTCCTCATTACGTAACCACGTAGGCTGTTGCTGAAGTCACACAGCTGGTTATTTCCAGGGAAACAGACAGGTGTCTCGTCATACCACGTGGATATTCTGAAAGCCCACAGTGAGTTGGAATGTGAAGGAATTTTCCAAATGGCTTGTTTTCCTAGATTAGCTGCATCTTCCGCAGCAGCTGGAGGAGAGCACAGATCATCCTGCCTGCTCTCAGAGTCTTCCTGGGGCCAAGGCTCTGTTCCCTGGGGGACAGAGGTGGTTCCAACACCTCTCAGTCAATACCACAAGGTGGGGGAAAGGCCACCATTGTGCAATTAACCCCCCTCAGTCCCCAAAGCTCCAGAAACCCTGTGACCCACAAGGGGGTTTTACCAGGGTTTCCATGGGCCCTGAGCACTGTCCCTTCATGGATACAGGATTGAAATGTCTTCTTTTTATTGTACCCCAGGCTAGCCTAGAACTTTCAATCCTCTTGCCCCACCTTCCAAATTCTGGGACTACATGTGCTTAACACTATGCCTGGCTCTTTGGCTGACTTTTAATTGTATAAAAGTAAATATAACACAATCTGGAATCAATCCTACAACTTTGTTAATTTTTTTTGAAATGTATAATTTTAAATTTTTAATTAAAATAATTGATGTACTTTTGTGATACTGAGGATGGAGCCAGACTACCCAGGAGCTAGGTAAGTCTTCAGTGGATGATCTGTTACCTTGGTCTAGCATTTTAATTTTTATTTATTTATGTTTTGGTTTTTCGAGACAGGGTTTCTCTGTATATCCTTGGCTGTCCTTGACTTACTTTGTAGATCAGGCTAGCCTTGAACTCACAGAGATCCACCTGCCTCTGCCTCCCAAGTGCTGGGATTAAAGGCATGCGCCACCACACCCAGCAATTAGACAGCTGTGAACTGCCACATGGATGCTGGGATCTGGACCGGGTCCTTTTTAAGAGCAGCCAGTGCTGTTAACCACTGAGCCATCTCCCCAACCCTATTGTCTTTATTTTAAGTGACACACAGTAGTTGTACGTTTTGGGGGATGGTGTGACATTTCATCACCAGCATGTGGCATGGAATGATTAGGACGGTTGACATATCCATCTGCAATGGTGAATCTTCATTGTCAACTTGACAAGCTTTAGAATCACCATGAAGACAAACCTCCTGGTAAGTATATGAGGGCAGTCCCAAAAAGGGTTAGCAGAGAAGGGCCTCCCACCCCACCTGTGGGCGGCACCATGCCATAGGCTTCAGTGAAAAGGGGAAAAGGAATGAGAATTCATCGTCTGCTTTCTAATTGTGGCCACAGTGACCAGCTGCCTCACACTCTTACCTCTGTGGATTCTCCATGCTGGACTTCACCTTTGAACCATGGGCCAGAATAAACACTCCCTCCCTTAAGTGGCTTGTACTGGGTATTTTGTCATAAGTACACATCACCTCAGACATTTAGCTGTTCTCTGTGGATTCTCTATGAGAATCTTCTCCTTTTCTTCCTCCTCTCCTCCTCTTCTTCTTCCTCCCTTTCCTCCTCCTCTTCCTCCTCCCCTTCCTCCTCCTCTTTTTCTTCTGGCAAGGTCTTCCTATGTAACCCACACACAATTAATTATTGTCAACCACAGCTACCTCTCTATACACTAAAACATTACCCCTCCCTCTAACTACATTCATTTATTACTGATTTTCTCTTCAGATTTAAGCAGAGCACTTTGTGGGTCCCTACAAGGGAGAGTGCACCTCAAACCCTTGACAGCCAGTGCACTCATGGACCAAGTTGAACAACATGGCCATTCTAGTCCATAGGGTCACCACTTGGACGACCATTGCTGTGGGAGACACCAATAGTCGTCTGGGATACCCTTCACTGGGGATCCCAAATGAGACCCTGGGCTGGGCCCTACCCACAAAAGACTGATATCTGCAGCCAACATTATCTGCAGCCCTCGGTATACTCAAGGATATCTAGGAATAATGCTGATGGTGGCTGCCTGGGTCCCAGGTGCTAAGCCTCGCTCTGAGGACCTCATCAAAACATCTTGTGATTCTAGGCATCACCTTCGCATGCTCTACAGAAACTTTACTTTGGATTTTGAATTTTTATTTTTCTCCAGCCTGTTGTCATGCAGTTGGCTCCTTTCTTGGCTCCTTTCCTCTTTTGAGACAGCAAGATAGCCTCTAGTTCATAATTCTCCTGCCTCAGCTTCCCGAATGTTGGGTTCACAGGAGTGTGATACCATGCCTGGCTGAGGGTGCAAGATTTCATTCAACCAACCCAGCCAACTTCTCATTAAAACCAGACTAACCAGGCCAATGACAGAGCTCAAGGTCAGGACTGGTTGGCATGAAGATGCAGAGGGGCCTGACTCAAACTGGGCCACAAGACTGTCTCCCCCATAATGCTGCTATCATGACCAACTACAATCAGTGGGCTAATTTTCCCAATTGCTAATTAACTCTAATAACTTTTTTGCATAAGGGCTTCTTGGCCTGCTTTCTCATCTATCAGAGAAACATTTTGACCTTGGGCTTTTCTGGTTCAGCAGATGGCAGGGCCCAACACACCCCAGGAGTCAACACTGGCCTCTGTCCATCCTGGACCTCCTCTCTTCTTGGACTGGTAATAGCTCCCCCTCCCATCCAGGGGAACCCACCAACATCACACCATCCCTCCGAGGCCAGAGCACGCTGTACTCAAGGGACCACTCCAACCAGCTTCCTGTGTCTTTCCATCAGCAGGTTGGACACCAATCTTTCTTCGTAAATAGCCTTGAAGTTTGTCTCTGCCTTGCTAGGCTCTTCCCATCACCCAAATGTCCCCTAAGAATGAATATTAAACCCTTGCTCTCTGCCACCTGCTAGTTCGGTCTTCACCACTTCACCAGGCTACTACTAACTTCTCAGTTTCTGTTTTCTGCAGATTAACTGAAGAAAAGAAAAGAAAAATCTTTGTGCTCCTACCCGGTCACACCCACAGCGTGATTCTGAGTAGGCAATACAGACCCTTTGAAGCCAGTTTGAAGTGGCTTAATTCCAGTGCCACAATCAGCCAGCTGTGCCACCCAGAGCAAGTCAATTAGCCTCCCTGAGCCCTGGTTTTTCAGATGTCTGGAATTATGGAGGCAGCCAGTTTGTGCTAGCAGCTCTAGCAGTGGACCTCCCTGCTGGGAGGAAGACGGTTTTTTTTTTAATTATTTTATGTTATTGATGGACAGAGCCTGTGATGAGCCTGTAGAAGACAGAGGACCTCAGCAACCCCTTAAGAAGCTGAGGGGAATGGTGGTGCCTGCTGTGCCAGCTGCTTTTCCTCTTCCCTGTGATTCCCGACCAAAGCAACTTAAGTAAGGGCTTGTTTTTGGCTCACAGTTTGAGGGTACAATCCATCCTTGCTGCCGAATGCAACGCAGCACCAGCATCAGCAAGTAGAGGGACATGTGATGCTCAGCTGGCTTTCTTCTTTCTATGCAGCCCGGAAGCCCAGGCAGTGGAATGGTGTAGCCTACAGTGAAGATGGGCTCTCCTCCATTAGCCCAATCTAACCCTCCCTCACAGACATGCTCAGAGGGTTGTGTTCTAAATCCTGTCTAGCTGACAATATCCACCATTACAGCTGCTTTGGCTGACAACTGACATGTACTTGTTTGGACTGAAGAAGGTAGGGAGGAGGGCTGGAGGCTTTGGGGTAGTGGTTGGAGTGCGCAGATAAGGGGAAGAGGGAAAGGAAGAGAGAAGCTGCTGGCTGGCAAGAATAAGGAACCAAACACTGCATACCCAGCCCCCTCCAGCGCTCTGACCCCTCCCTCTTGGTCCCCCCCATCTTAGTCGCCCCACTGCTCAGCTTGGCTAAAAGCAAGGGCTGGCTAGGAAGAAGAACCTCTGCACAACTGGGCTCCCTGGCCATTTGGAGCTGTGGACCCCTTCTCAGAATAACATTTCCAGCTGCATAAAATAAATGCATACGATTACAGTGGGCACCGACTTCGAAAAATATATTTAGCAAAGCTCTCGGACTCTTCATGTGGGAACATGGATAGCATTTTGTAAGCATGTTAAAGAAGATTTGGTGGATGCCTAAATAAACACCCTGCTCCGGAGGCTGCACATCAGAATACCTGCGGCAGTTGCTGTGGAATGCAGAGAGGGTGGGCGCTGCAGACCTCTGCATCCCAGCGCCTGCCCCATCACCACGGTGTGGGGAATGACGAGTGACATTTACAAGCTGCAGAAATAAGGGTATAAATTGTTTCTCCAACCAGTTCACGGACTGAATTCTGTGGCCTCTAAGCCTGACCTTGCCTTTCTGCTGTTCCCTAATGGCTGCTCCCTCATCATCTCAAAGTTCTAGGGGTCTCACCTTCTGCATGGAGGAGTACCTATTTTAATCTCCCGTATCCACTATCCCTCACCTTATTACTACGGAAGCTTCCCAGTCTCTGTCTCTCTGTGCCTCTGCCCCCTGAGCCTCCTCCCGGACTACATATGTGCTAGGCAAGCAACATCACTGAGCTACACCCCCAGCTCCCCTTTTAATCTCTTACTTTAAAACAGTCTCACTAAGGTACTCAAACTCAGTCTGTAGCCCAGGCTAGTTGTGGTGCTTGTGGTCCTCCTGTCTCAGCTTCCACAGTAGTTGAGATTGACAGGCCTGTACCCAGATCCCTGTTGCCACCCTGCTTGGCTGTATCCAGGCTCTACCCTGAGCCCAGAACTCACCCCAAGTGCAAAGTTGATCCTGATATTTGCACTGCTCCTCGGCTCCCTGTTGCCTACAGGATGAACTTGGGAGGCCTTTGACTATCAGCGAGGACTTCAGCCAGTTCTCTGGCCTCATCTCTCAACACCCTTCTTCTCTACCTCTGCTTCCTGCCTTCTGAATATCTGAAGTCCCAGGATTATACTCCTCCCCAGCCCTTGACCTGTGCCGGCCCTTCCCTGTGTTGTCCACCAAGGAAACACAGCCCCCCCCCCCCGCCCCCCGGCTCCCAAGTCCTGCCGCACCTGGCTCCTCCACACCTCAGTTCAGCATCACACTCTATGGGTAGGTGTGGGTGCCCCTCCTGCCTGGGGCAGTGAAGTGCCCAGGCCACATCATATCATGATGACCTCACATCTTTCTACAGCACAGAAAACTTCACAAAAACAAGTCTTTTCCCTTCCTTTCCCCACCCCCAAACTCAGGCCAGTGGTGGGAGCCCAGCAGACCTTCAGTGATGTTGACTGAGTAAATGAATAAGAGACTGAAGCAAAGGGCAGGAGGGGTCTCAGTCTAGAGCAGCAGGGAACTGGATGGAGCCAGATGCTGCTCTACTATCACTAAACTCTTCTCACTCATACTGAATTCCCCAGGTCCTCGCAGTGCATTTGATCTGGGAGCAGGCTGGAACTTGTTAAGTTCAGCTCTCTGTTGTTTGAGAAATCCCTCTGGTTTCTATACATACCTCAATTAGAGGTGATTATGTCCCTTGTCAAAGGCCTCCTCACTCCCCTTTCATTCAGTGGCAGCTCTTCCACTGAGTGAAGAATGGAATTGTAGGGTTTATAGAAGTTCAATTTGCATGTGGCATACAGAGGCTAGCCATCATGGCTAGCCAGCTTCAGGGACAGTGATGACACCTCAACGTTCTTCCCTGCTCAGCCCTATGGGACTTGGGTCTGGAGTTGCTGTGCTAGTCACCTAGCCCCTGGGGTCAGTGGCCTTTTCTGGTGTGTTCTTTCTCAACCTGAGTCTTGGGGGGGGGTGGGCTTCTTCTTCAGCACTTCCTTAGGAGGAGGCTCAAGTGGGAGGGAAGAAGTCTTCACTTCAAACAGACTTCCCTTTCCTTCTTTCTTCTCTTGTACCTTTCTTCTTTTCCCAGCCTCCGTGGCTAGGGATGGAACTTGGGTCTTCATGCTGTGCATGTACTCTACCACTGAGCCTCAACCTCAGCCAGAAGGAGTCCTCTCCTATAGCCCTGTGAGAGCCCTGTCCCATGCACCCCTTCTTATCATCCCCTGTCTCAATCCAACACACAGCACAGCTGCACCATGTGGCTTGGCCCTAGCTCTGGGTGCTTGTCATTACAAAGCCCAGCCCTCGTGATGCCCAGCACACTGTGGACATTTATAAATGGAAAGTCTGGCCTCAGAGAAGAAGCAATAGCCTGTACTCTTCCATCCTCACAGAGGATGTCCCCAGGCTAGGGTGCGCAGCATCAGGTGCTGAGCAAGGGGAGATGAGCAGTTGCCCACTGACGCCACTTGCCACGCTCCTTACCTGAGAGCACCGTGAAGACCGCAGCAAAGGCATTGAGCTTGAGCCCATCTATGACACTGCTGGAGTGGAGGAGCTCAAGACACATGAGGCTGAAGCCAACCACCAGCAGAAGGATGTAGAGCACCTCGGAGACCACCGACAGCCACAGCACCCCTGCAGAGTGAAGCAGGAGCAGGTGAGAGACTGACCACCCCACCAGGCCAGCGCCACCCACTGGGAACAGCAGATCACTGCAAACCTAAGCTATACATTTTGTTGTGCTGTGGTACCCGGAGGGACCACAGTGTGGGGTGAGACTGGGGCTGCAGGTATAAGGCAGAGCCACAGGAGGTGCTTTAGTTGGCCCCTTCATCCCAGGCCTGAGAACCATCCTACTTCAGGCCTATATGGGCAAATTTTCTATTGCTAAGTCCATTATGGGAAGGTTCTGTTACCTGAGCTACAAACATCCCTGATCCCCTTACATGACCTCAAGCCTTGTGTATGACTTTGCAGTCCGTGCTCTCTCCCTTATACCCTGCCCAGCTTTTTCTAGAAACCACCGCTGCCAGGTGGTGCCAGGCTTCAGGCTGTGGTTCTCCCAGGAGCTGCCATGCTCTGCTGTGAGCCTGCTCTCCTGGACACAGATGATTGGTCATTGGCCTAGAACTACCTGTCACTGCCCTTCTTTAGGACTCTAAGCATGATGTCATTGAGGTGGACCAGTTAAACTCATAGGTTCCAGTGAGAAAAATCACCTGGGTCCAGCCTTTCCCAAAGGATGCTGCTCCTTAGCCCTTCTTGAGGTTTGATGTATCTTCTGGGTTGCCAGTTTCTTTCCCCATATCAACCCACCTTGGGTTGCTAGCACTGCTACAGTTTAGGGACAGCTGCTGTCTTCCTAGCCCATATTGTCACCCCTCTTCTTCCTATATGCTTATCACTTATACAGCACCTTCTTTCTTCTGGTCTACATGGTTTCCTTGCAGACTCCTATCCTGGCACCATGTCTTGAGCATGCAGTTCATATCTGGCCAGTTCAAGCTCCTTGCCACCCCAACTCAAGGACTCTGGAATGAACCACTGTACCTCAGTTTATTCTTCTATGAAGTAGGTTAATACTCAGAACTGTGGTGTCAGCACTGGAGGAAAAACAGTTTCTTGGTCCTGTGTAAGACTCTAGTTAGTCCAGTGAGGGACCTGGTCACTGGCTGCTGATGTCCTTATGTGGAAGGGAAGTTCTGACTTGTGGGAATGGAGCCCAGGAGCTTCTGATTGAGATCAAGACTAAAGATGGAGTTTATGAGGGAGGACGAATTTGTGGGTGCATGGTAGGGGGAGGAGAGTAAATGGTAGAAATGGAGACCCACCCAACATGTACTCCTAACCAAGCCACGCTGATGTGTTAAGGGATTATGAGTTAAGACGGACAGGTTGGAGCTGGATCCAAGACCACTGACTTCTGTGAGAGTTGGCCACAAGAAAGATGGCTTGGACAGCTGGTGGGAAAGAGAGAGCTGACTCAAGATTGGGAAGACGAGGACAGTGAGTGCTAACTGTCAACCTGACACAAACTAGAGCCACCTGGGAACACAGTCGCGAGGAACCACTCACATTGGGTTAGACCCTGGCTGTGCCTATGAGAGATTTTTCTTAATTATGTCAATTAATGTGACAAGAGCAGCCTAAAAGTGAGTGCCACCGTTACTTGAGTTTGGGTCCTGAACTGTATGAGTAGAAAGAGAGCTGAGCAATTGGCACGCTCGTGTTCATTCTCTTTATGCTTGACTATGCATGTGACTAGCTGCTTCCTACTCCTGCCTCTAAGAGTGGCAGTTCTTCTGTGGAATGGGTGCCAGGGAGGAGGACCCAAGAGGTGACCATTCCCCAGAGCAATAGTCACTGCAGTCCTTTATTAAGGAAATGCCCCCAAGAGACATGGGTAAGAGATGTGGGAAGGACAGGAGGATAGGTGCCCAGGAAGCTGTATCTCAGAACTGCCTCAACCAGGGCCTCATTGCAGACTTAGCTGGAGGGGACAGAGGGAAATACACGTTCTGACGGGTGAACAGAAAGGGCTCCAGGTGCCCCAAAGCCTTCTATGGACAGTGGGAGATTGGTGAGACACAATGGGTTCCTCATCACTGGGTCTGTAAAGAACACTTCTTGTCCACTTTTATTATGACTGTTGTTGCCACTCTTAGCACAATTACAATTTCTGTTATGATTATTTTGCTTGTGTTTCTGAGATAAGGTCTCACTGTATAGCCCAGGCTGGCCTAGCACTAGGATCCCCGCTTCCACAGTGCTGGGACTACAGTGTGTCATGGTCATTATTCCTAGCTCCTTTGGGTTAGTTAGGCAGAGCCTTCAAGCATGTGCTTCCAAGGCCAGTGAGAAGACAAGGAGCTGAATCTAGCCAATCACCCCAGCCTAGTGATTGTACCTTCTAGGGTACAAGTGCCAGATACTCCATTCTCAGAAACCCAACCTCATGTCCTAGACCCAGGTGTGCTCCACACTGGCACCTTTGTCTGACTGCCTAGTGATGCCCTGGCCACCAGTACCCACTCTGATCAAGGAGCCAACCTCACTCTCAAGAGGTGAATAAGAGTCCCCTGCAGTAGCAGCTGATATGTAGGTGACACAGTTCTATTTCCCCAAAAAGACTGAAACGCTGATTTGAACCAAAGTGAAGAAGCAGTTTTAGTCCCATTATTCTAAAAGTTCTTATTACCTCCATCCAAAGGGTCCTTAGCGATATTATTGTACTCCTAATATTAATATATTCTTAAAACCTTCCTAACACTTCCCAATTTTGTGTGTAGGATGGGGATTAGGGTCTCGTGCAGCCTAGGCTGGCTTTCAACTTGCTATGTAGCCCAGGAAAGACTTGAACTCCTGACCCTCCTGCCTCCACCTCCCAAATACTTGGATTACAGGCATGTACCACCATGCCTATATTTTATGTAGTACTAGAAACTGTACCCCAGGATTCAGGCTGGGCAAGTGCTCTACCAGCTGAGTCTCTTCCTAGGCCCCTAATTATCAGTTTTTAGAAGGAGGGTGAGCTTCATGCTCAGCATCCTTTGGGCAGTTACCTCATGTGCTGGTGGTTCTCTGTGGATTCTCTTCAACCCACCCCCTTCATTGGTGCCCATTCCCAGCCCTCTGGGTAGAAAACAGCTTCCTTTGAAGAAGATATCCCTGAGTGTTCAGCATTCCCATTTTTCCCTAGTGCTTCCCATTCTCCCCATTCTTCTCCCCAGCTTTGTGCCAGAGGCCTGAGCAGCCTGGACCCATGGCTCAGCCCTCAGTAGTAGTGAGACACCAGTATCTTCCTGCCTGTTTCACCTTGCCCAGGACTGCTTTGGCTGTGTTCTGCCTTCTTGGGTCTAAGCATCCTCTCCCGTGATTAGGGTAGCACCAGCCCCTCAACTGCTGTCAGCCTTTGGGGACATTGAAACCCTCAATTCCATAAAGGTAACTGCTTTGAACAATTCTTTGCCCCTAGGGGCCCTCCCATGAGAGTGTCTCCTGTGCTGTTTGAGGATCCCCACCTCGCAAGGACCCTCTCTGGCTTTTTTTTTTTTTTTTTGTGGTGGTTAATCCTGGTCTTTCATCAGAGCTGGATCCGAGTCAACGGTCCCAGAAGAATCTTGACCAGCCATATAGAGGCACTGGAGCTAGAGATGGGGCATGCAGAGTCTTGGGCCCCACCCTGATACCATGGGACTGGGTACTGTATGTCATAAAAAGCTGCATCCACTGTGGAAATCGCCAGCATGGAGGCATTGAAAAAAACAAAACAAAACAAAACCAACAACAACAAAAAAACAAAACCAGAATGACCATGTGATCCAGCTATGCCACTCCTGGGGTTTCCACAGAGCCCAACTCAGCATGTCCCAGAAACACCTGCTCACCAGTGTCTGTTGCTCCTCTAATCAGGGTAGATAAATATAGAACCGGCCTGGATGCCCAACAACAGCAGACAGGCAGATAAGGAAAATGTTGTATAAGCACAGGGGAATATTATTCAGTCATAAAGAAAGAATGAAATGACATCATTTTTAGGGAAATAGATGGAACTGGAGTTATCTTGCTAAGTGAAATAAGCCGGAATCAGAAAGGCAAATCACATTTTTCTTCTCATCATCAGAATCTATATTCAAATTAAAGTAGAAGGGGGCACCAGTAGGGGAGGGAGGATAAGAGAAGGATGAATTTGATGGAAATATATTATTTACATATGTAAATGTCTAACACACAAAGAGAGGAGACCCGTGCACCAGCTGACAACAGAGCCTTTTCTGACTTTAATGGGTCTGCTGAGGATGTGGATGCATGCTCAGGCTCAGACACTCCAGTCTTCCTTCTGAACATACATATGGAAAAGAGAGCTGACTTTGGTACGCATAAGGCTGTGCTGGGACAGCAAGGGCTGGTGTCTGGAGAACACAGAGCAGACAGTGGGAAGAACGGAGTGGTGGGAGATAGTACACAACACCAGGGCCTGGAAGAGAAGCAAGCAGTAGCCTTCTCTTCACAGAGCAGACAGAGCCCTGCCTTGGTTGGGGGAGGAGGGGATGGGTCTGTGAGCAAGGCCCATCTCCGAATTCGCCCCTAATGGCTAGATTCAAAACACAGAATAGGTGGCCTTCAGGGGCAGAAGACATGGAAAGATTTCTCATCAGATGGGGTCGAACTGACAGTTAATCCTGTTAGCAGCACTTTTTGCCTTTTTAAAAAACAGCTCGGCAAGGTCAACTCTGACCCACCATTGATGGAATCAATGGGTTTGCAGGACCGATTTGCCTTCTTTGCAGCCCCTTCCCAGCTGAAAATTGCCATGGCTCCTCACTGAGCTCAGAGGCACCTGGGGCACTCAGGCCTCAACCTCCTGTGACCTTGAGTGTGGGCTCACATTGCTCCCTCGCTGCCTGTCCTCATTTGAGAAGCGGGCATGGTTGACATGGAACCAAAATGACAGACAGTGCTGTGGACACCATGGGCTTGATGCTGTGTGTGTGTGTGTGAACAAGTGTAATTATTAACAGAGTCAAGCCTCATTCAAAGAAAGAGGGATGCCTTCAAGTATGTGCACAACATGCATGGACCACACACACCTAGCCATGCTTGTCAGGTGTGACCTCTTGATAGAAGGGGATGCCCTAGAAAGGCTTGTTTTTACATTAAACATGTTTTTAAGTAGAGTTCACACTAAATAACAATGAAAGTCATCAAGCATAGTGACTGGGGTGTGGTGGCTCAGGCAGAAAGATCAGGAGTTCAAGGTCATTCTCTGCTACATATCTGGTTCAAGTCTAACTTGAGATACACAAGAATCTACCTAAAAAATATAATGAATAAGCTAATTAACAATGAAAATCTGGAGTGAAAGGCCCTGTCCCTAAAAAAATAAAAGTGAGAAGCAGTAGAGGAGGAAGATGCTCAACACATCGCTCCCGCCTCTGCGTTTGCATGCACAAGTGCTTGTGGCTATGTCCCCAAGAGCACCACACACATGGAAAGTATAAATAGTAGATATGTAATCACCCTCGCATGCATCACACACACAGAGAAAGTATAGACTAGTAAATATGTAAACATCCCATATACACTGCATGCACAGACAAAGTATAGAACAATAGATATGTAAACACCCCCATATGCACCACACGCACACAGAAAACGGAACAGTAGATATGTAAATACCTTCATACACACCACACACATATGGAATGTATAGAATACTAGCTAAGTAGACTCGTTCGGTGACTGTCACTATCAAGTATGATGTGCCGTATATAAATGGACATTCTCTGCCTCCATATGACTGTTAGTGTGCTGGGTTTGTTAGGGTCAGCCCTACCACAAGCAGAAGAGTAAACTTTTGTGATGTTAGGACAGGGACAGGAATTTTCAATTCAGTTGTATTCTCATGGGACCAGTGCTATGTATGTGACCATCATCACACAGGTTGATAAGGGCCCCCAGCAAGATCACTGCTGACCATTTGTAGGTGGGGGAGCCTGAGATGGGGCCAGTAGCCATCACCATGTGAGGCCACAGCTCCTGTATCATCCATGAAAGTCAGGCCAAAATTATAATCAATACTAAAACAGAGAAGCATGGATGGTGCCCAGAAAGCCTGGGCAGGTGACACACCTCTACTGAATCCCAGTGTTCTGACTTGAAAGTGGGATCCCTGCACCCACTTCCTGGCCCGCTATAAAGATTAGGTAGCTCATTAGTGAGCGAAGTGCTAGCCCCTCTGTGTCTACACATGCTGTGTGAAGCCTCTGTTGTTCCTACTATGATCCTCCATGCTCCTAGCATGATGTCACCCACAGGACCCCAAGGTCTGGGACAACATCCTATCACCCTTAGACACCCTTAGGGGGAGTAAGAAGGGAATAGTTGCAAAGTCATAGGAAGCCAAGACGTCATGGTGTTTCAAGGGGGGAAAATTCCTTTTTCCTTAAAATAAATAAATAAGAGTCCCTCGGTTTAACATTGGATCAATAAGTCACAGCACGGTAGCTGTGGGCTGAGTTGGGCAGCACGCCCTGGCGCCGAGCATGTTAAATCATGTAAATGACACACGCCAGTCTGCTGGGGGCTGGGAACCGTTCAGTGACAGCTGCTGCCTGTGAAATGTCATCGTTGGGGGATCAGTGACCAGAAGGCGTGGGCTGCCAGGAAAAGGCCAAAGGCCTCACACAAGCAAGAGGGGGCTGTCTGGAGTCACAGAGCCCCCAGCTTGCCTCCAAATGAGAGGCTCCCTGTCCAGGGCAAACTGGGATGTGCTGTCTCAGGGCAAGGCAGAGGCAGAGTCAGGCTGGGGGTTAATTCACCCACTGAGCGGAGCCGTTTTCTGTCACATAATGGAAACACAAGAGCAGGAGCACACTATCTGCAGACAAGAGACAGGAGTTTGCAGGAGAGGGGTATCCAGAAGGGGAAACTGTAGAGAGACCACCAGACCTAGCCCTGTTGCTAGAGCATCCATCTAGTTGGAGCCCTGAGGCAGGGCTCAAAGATCTGTCTGATGCTGGGGGGGGGGGAGGTCTCAGTTTCCCCCTTAGGAAAGTCAGGGGAGTCTCACATGAGCTGCCGGCAGACAGAATCCAACCAGCAGAAATGTCTTGTTTGGCCCACACAATGTTTTTAAAAATACCTGCAGTCGTTGTCAACATTTAAAAATAGGAAGCGCCTCATCAAACTCTAGTTTTCTGAAGTTCATTTGCAAATTGAGTGGGTGTGGCATAATGAGCTAGAATCCCAAGTGGCCACAAAGGTTGCGCCGGCCAAGTTAAGCCAGGGTTACCTCCCAACACATCACACACTGACAGGGTGGCACAGACCCCCACCTGGCCCCACCACCCTCCATGGTTCTTCCCTGGGTTTACGGCCATATGACAGGACTAAAGCCATCTCTGTTCCTGACTCTACAGGGGCACAGAATTTTTAATTTTTTCTTTCTGTTTTTGGTTATTATTTGGCTGATTATTCACCAACACCGAGTCTCTGAGGGTAGCCCAGGCTGCTCTGAATCTGTGAACTTCCTGCTTCAGACTCCCAGACTCCGTGGTTGCAAATGTGCCCCCCAACTCCTGGCTATGGACGCAGCATTTCAGTGCTCTGAGTAGTACCAAGACCACACGCTGGAGACATCCCCAGCACCTAGATCACCAATTTTCTCTGGGCTTAGGGTCCCAGCAACCATCCAGGATGACCAAAACTCAGAATTAGGTGGAAGGAAAGGCCTTGGCTCAGATTCATGGAGTGGCTTATCAGAGCCAAGTATGTGAAATATCTCCAACAGGCTTCCATAGTTGACAAACACTTGGTCTCCAGTTGATGGTGCTGTTTGGGGTCTGGCTGAAGCAGGTCACTAGAGGCGGGCCTTGAAAGACTTACATACCCCTGGTTCTGCTCTATGCTATCTGCCTCCTGCCTGGCAGCATAGAAAGCTGCCCCCGCCTCCACCCTGCCATCCTTGCCGTGCTAACTGAGGCTTTCTTAAGTCCCTTAAGTTGCTTCTGTCAGGCATGTTGTCCTGTGACCAGAGGAGTAACTCCCAACCCCATGGCGTCCTGTAGTCTTTCTACAGAGGCCCTGAGAGGCTGGTGAGTGAGCTGCCCAGGGTCACAATGATCTGAATCCTCTTAACAAGTCGGGAAGTCTTCTAGGCTTTGCCTCTAGGTCACAGTGGACATCCTCAGTGACTGTAGCAGGACACTTGGAGGGAAATTCCAGTGTCAACAGTCAAGTTCTTGAGAACATGGAACCTGGCTCTTTTCTGTAGACTAACCTTTTCTAGAGCCATTCTTTCCCACGCCACAGGACAAAACCCGCTAGGGCCTCAGGAACAGGGCCTCCACATGTCTAGGAGCTCTGGGGTATCCCGGACCCACTCCCACCCAGACTACTGACTCATGTCAACAGTGGACCAGCTCCCCTGCTGGCTGAGATTCACAATAAGAGCCAAGGGAGAGATCTGTGGCAACAGGTTCGAATGTATTAGTGGAGCATTTAGTGCCTGAGCCAAGTGACTCCTAAGCAAAGATGTTTGCTCCAGCCTCATCCTCACCAAAAATGTCCAAATCCTAACCCCCATGCCACCTTGCATGGCAGTGGACCTCACAGAAGTGATTAAGATCTCCAGATGGGAATATAGCCTGGCTATAGGATCCACAAGGGTCTTCACAATTGGACACTATCAGAGGAAGATGGGAGGCTGAGCTGGAAATGAAGAAATGGCTACATCAGAAGCAGGGCTTGGAAGGAAATGAGCCAAGGGACCCAATCTCTTTCATAATGAAACACCTTTTGGTATCTCCCGTAGGGAAGGAGCCTGACAGTGGAGCAAGACCTCTGCAATTGACTCTGACCTTCCATGACCTCTTTGAGCCTCAGTACATGGGAGGTCTTCAGGAAGGAGTCTCCCTCCCTCCCTCAGCAACAACCACGGAACAAACTGGTTTGTCTCTGACAATGCTGTCCTTCCTCAGAGCTCAGAGGCCATGGTCCCTGTCAATTCTGAACTATCTCTGGCAGATGTGCCCTTTAGAAAGGGCCCTGATGGTGGCTGAGGACAGTTTGGGGCATCTGAGATAGGTCATAGTGACATTGGTCTTCAGCACTAGATAACAGGAATTGCTTATTCGCTTCAGGGCCTGGAAGCTGACTTTGGGAACACACCACTGCCTTGAGCTCTCGGACTGGAGGGTGGGGAGGGGAGGAAGGCTGTAGATTACAAGGCTAAGTTGAACTGGCCCTGCAGGAAGGCCTGCAGTTCCCTCTCAGGTCATCTTGGCCATGATGCCTGCCTCTCGGCGTCCCTTTTCTGTCTGCACCTTGTAGGCAAATGGGACAGAGGTAGGCAGAGAAGTTTCAAGATGTCCTGAGGACAGGCCTTTGGGCTTGTGTGGCTTTGTGTTCCTTCCCTCCATGTCTCCTGATCCCCTTTTCTTTTTGTCCTTTAGGTATTCCTTTCTGTATCTCTCAAGTTTTATCCCTCCTTTCTGTCTCTTTCCAGCCATCTATGATATTCTTATACTTTTAATTCAATCCCATGTTCATATTTTTAAAGAATTAAGATTCTTTCTGAGACTATGCCAGGCCAGGACCACATTCCCACTTGTGGGCAGTGGCCAGGGCTGAGTGGCAGCTGGCTGAGTGTGTAGTGAGAGAACCAGCCCACAGTATGGACGGACAGGCCATTCTGAGTGGCAGCTGGAGGGAGGGAGGGAGAGGGGGAGGGAGAGGGAGAAAGAGAGGAAAAGCAAGTGTGTAGTCAGTGATAGAGGTCAGAGGCACTCAGGGAGTGAGGGAGGAGGATAAGGCCAGCAGGGCATGATGGGAAACTCCCCATACCTCCTAGACACCAGTTGATTCCATGCCACCTAGTACAGGTCTAGAGTTGTGGGGCTGTTACTAGAGTGGGGAAAAGGAAATCTTCCTGGTTAGTGTTTGTTTGTTTTTGTCAACTTGACATAAGCCAGTATCATCTTGGAAGAGGAACCTTGATTAATAAAACACCTCCATCAGATTGGCAAGTTTACAGGGCATTTTTTGGATCAGTATTTGATGTGGGAGGGCCTAAAGAGTCCAGTCCACTGTGAGCAGTGCGACCCCTGCGCAGGTAATCCTGGGCCGAGCAAGCCATGGAGAACAACTATCAACCGAAGTTTCTCTCCATCAGTTTCTGCCTCCAGCTTCCCATCCTGACTTCCCTCAATCATGTGCTGTAACATGAAAGTACAAGCCAAAGAAAGCCTTTCCTCCCCTCAAATTGCTTTTGGTCATGGTGTTCATCACAGCAATAGACACCCTAAGACATCCTACAAACCCAACTCTATGCCTACTTGCTGTGAGGCCTAGGGCAAGTGACCTCCCCTCTCTGATCACCATTGTAAAGATTTAGTGGGATATACCAACAGGCAAACTCAAGCTTGGCTTTTGTTGGACCTAGAATCTTCTCATTGTTTCCTTTTCCAGAGCAGAACATAGAGGCTGGGAGAGAGGGGAGAAAACTCATGTCTCTAGCTCCAGGAACCCAGGTTGAATGGGCAGCAGAGGGTTAATGCCTCAAGTCTATATGGTCTGCCTTGGCAGCTGAAGCCCAAGCCAGCTCTGGCCTCTGCCCATTGCCCCACTCTGACCCTCTTGCTGAACCCAGACCCAACTGTGACTTGATGAAGTTCCAACCAATCCCCAACCCAGAATGCCAAGGCAGTGTCCCTCCTCACTAACCTAGTGTTGAAAACAAAAACTACTCTGCTGTTATGCATTTAATCACACGTGACTCCCTCAGGTTCATATTTTGGACAAGTTCCCCCAGCCTGGCATAGTTTCAGAGTGTGGAACCTTTAGGAGGTAGGGCCTAGCCAGAAGTGGCTTCCTAGGGTGAGGCCTTTGAAGGTTATACCTACCCCTGGTTCTGGCCTCCCACTGTACTTCTGGTCTACCCAGATGGAAGCAGCTTCCACCATACACTCCCACTCTCATGAATTCATCTGCCACACCTTCCCTGGCATGATCGGCGGAATTGCTCTACAACCATGAGCCAAAATACAGTTTTTCCCCTTTGGTTGTTTCTGTTGGCATTTTGTCTTGGCAGTAGGGGAAAAAAACTAAAACAGAACAGAACAACTTCCCAAACCTAGACTCAGCATCAGCATCCTAGGGGCACAGAGGAAAGAGATCTGGCTCCAGCTCCCCAGGAGCCCCAAACTGAACAAGTGGCTCACACACTTGATCATGGCCATGTATATGTCAGCCAGGAGTGCCAGGAACCATAGCTCTCCTCAACTGATGGTGAGCATGTATCTCCATCACCATTCTGCATTACTGATGAGAGAAAACTGAGGTACAAAGAAGTACCAAACCCAGGACTCCAGCCAGCAGGTGGCAGATCTGAGACTGCTTCCTGTGGGAAGGGACAGAAGGGAGACTTGCATGCCACTTCCTGTACCTAGAAGCATGTGGGCAAGTGACCTAACCATTGCTGAGCCTAGGTTGCTTCATCTGCCCAATGGGATGTTAGTGACAGAGCTTTGGCTGGGCCATCCAGGAAACAATAAAATATATGAGAAATTGTCCAGGATGCAGAAGAAGGGGATTGAAGGCCGCTGGGGGCAGACTACGGAGTCAGCAGGGCTGTTTGAGAGGTCTGGTTGAGAGGATGACACCACAAGGACAAGAAGAGGTCCAGGAACGTTGAACCAGATGAGGAAGTGGAGGCTAGGAGCTCATTGGTTGAGTTGAAGGTCACACAGAAGGGCTAGGAGAAGGCAGAAGTGGCTGGGAAAACCACAGGGTCGGACAGGGCAGATAAGTTCTCCCAGCTTCCAAGCAGAATCAGGAGCATGGAGGAGCAAAAGTGAACACTTCCCTAGAGAACACCATGGGGGTCTCCACTGATGATGGTGGTCATCTGGTGGTGGCAGCCACAGCAAGGTGGCTCCAGGCAAGAGGGGTACCCACTGAGGCACTGCCTCTGATATTCTCCTTGTGCATGGACCACAAGTTTCTAAGAGGATGCGCAACTCCACGAGTCCATCAGTGTGTCCTCATCACTTCATTTTCCAAGCACTCATGATGGTAAGGCCTCCAACAGCTGAGGTGGGGATGTTGGCCTCTTGAAGAGCCACTACTGTCCCCTCCTTGACCACTCTATCTTCTCCCCCACCCTTGCTTGCTCCCTCTAGTCACAGTGGCCTCCTTGCAGTTCCTTCAAGGCAAAAGGCCTGTTCTATCTTAGGGCCACTGAACTTGGTCCTCCCTCTCTCATAAATGCTCTTCCCAGAGTCTGCAGTGACCTAAATATTTTCTGTGTCCCCTAGGTGCTCTTTCATTCAAATGTAATGCCTACTTCCTATCATACCTAAATGCCATATTCAGCAGTGTCTTCCTGACCTCGCCACGTGGCATTGTCAACAGTAGTCTCTGGTGTGTCTAATCTGGTTCAGCATCATACATGGGGGTCAGTGGCTGGTGGTCATACAGGTCAGCATCTCATGTGGGTGCAGCAAGGGCTCTGGGTTGGCACTTCATGGACTCAGAAACCTTATGATCAGGCCTGCCTACATCCCTGGAGTTATGATGGAGGAAGGACCTATTTCATGGATGGGAAAGCCAAAGCAGGGGAATGCTGCAGAGAGAGGACAAAGAGATGTCTCAGAGGGGATCTGCAGGGTGACAGGTCTGCATGGCCTCAGAACCCTTCTGATCAGGTTCTGAGTCCACTTCTCTTTATCTCACCACCAGATGGGAAAGCCCCACCCTGAGAGGGGGTTGGAAACCTGGACAGCCACCAGCAGAGCTGGGGGACTTCGGTGCTCGACAAGATACTCAGCTGGGCCACACAAGGAGGAGGACACTATTAGCTGATCTTCAAGGCATAGGCAGAAACTGACAAATTTGCCCAAATCTCCAGTGTCTGCACTCTTAGGCCACCCCAGCCAAGGTGGCTGTTTGACACCTGGGTTTCACTGTGTGGCCAAGCTGATCTTGAACTTACCATCTTCCTCCTTCTGGGCCTCACCAGTGCTTGCATGGCAGGCATGTCCACCATGCCTCACTGCTAGCTTGGGATTATTCTGGCCCAGGAGACACTGTCCTGGAAGGAAAACAGTACCACTGTGTGTGTGCGCACACGTGCGCATGTGTGCATGTGCTGTGTGAGGGGGAGGGGATCCCGTCTGGTCTGTCAGCCACTTTGTGCCAACCCTGGAAGGACACAGCATCTTTCATCCTGCCCTCTCCCTGCGGCCCCCACCTGGAACACAGAATCCTGGCTTTATTACTTTGGCAGAAGAGTGTAAAAATATCCAGACTCCCCACCTTAGAGTTTGCTCTCTCATCTGGAGGCACCCACAAAGCTTTTGCCAATAAAAACGGCATTTTCCTTTGGTGTTTATAAAGATCAAAGTCCCAGGGAATAAGCAGACTGGCGGCCTTTGAGAACAGCGGCTTCCCAGGGCCTGAGGTTTGAGGTTTCAAAAAAAAAGGAAGTTTTTTAAGGAGGCCCAAAAGGTTAGGTTTCAGACAGTTCACAAAAGAAGGAGCCAATCCAGTTAAGATCAGATGAAAAAAAATAGATCCGACCTCAGTAGTAATAAAATTTAGATTAAAATCCCATGAGGCAACTCTCGAGGCAGGCCTATTAAGCAAAGATCTTTAAAGATGAACTCTAGGAGGCGGAGAAGAGAAAGTAGCTTTCCCTGGAAGAAACATTTGTTTCTCCAGCTTTCCAGTCCTCTGCAGATAAGTGTCAGGCTACCCACGCTGGCTACCACATTGGACACCCTTGCTCTTGGCTGCTTCTTCTGGAATGTTCTTTGGTCTTAGCCTCCTACGGCTGGCTACTTTTCTCTACTTGGGTCTCAGCTCATTTCTCAACTCCTCCAGGAAGCTCCAGAAGGGTCCTAACTCACCCTGCCACCCTGCAGATCCCCTCTGAGACATCTCTTTGTCCCCTCTCTGCAGCATTCCCCTGCTTTGGCTTTCCCATCCATGAAATAGGTCCTTCCTCCTTCATAACTTCAGGGATGTAGGCAGGCCCTGACATCTTGCCTGCTCCATCTCTCCTCTCTCCCCACAATGCTCTGGACAATCCAGCAGTATTCCCTGTGGGTACAGAACCAGTCTTTCCTTCCAGGGACCACACTCTTGGAATTTTGTGCCCTTGTGTTCAAGGAGCTGGGCCCTTCAGCTGCATGGCAGGGCTGTGCCCAGGGTAGGATGGGGCATCAGAGTTCACAGTGTTTGGCTCAGGACTGGGCTTGTGACTGAGCCCAACCTGAGACTTTTCAGAATCATTTGGCTCCCCTTCCCACTGGGGGTTGCTAAACTGGGGAGGGGTACAGAAGCTGTGGTGGGCACCTCTGCTGTCCTCATACAATCTGCCCTCAGGAAGCTTGCTGCAGGAAAGAGCTGACATCAAGTACCTAGTGTGGTCCTAGCACCTGGATCCAGCTATGCCTGAAGCCCTTGTGCAGGCTGCTGGCAGAGACCTCTACAGCCCTAGTGGCTTTTGAACTTTCTGTCCCTGTAAAGATGTCTATCACAGGAATGTTTGCTTACTGCCTCCCGGGCAGCATCTTTACCTCTCTGTGTGACATTGCTAGGCACAGCACTGACAAAGCCACCAGGGAAGAGAGAAAAAAAGTCAGGCAGATAAAGCTAGGCAGCTTGGGGCCTTAATGGAGGGGCTGCTCTGTCCGTCAGTTCTAGAAGCCACAGACTGTAATCTGAGCAATTAACCTTTCTGTGGAAGTCAAGGCCAATTATGTCCCAGAGGTGTCTGGACATCTGTGCAGCTGACTAATGCCTCTCAGCCTTTTGGTTCTTTTAGGCTGAACACAGCACCATCGTCTCCCAAGGCACATGTGGCTGCCTGGTTTGTCTTTTCTTTCTGTGGCTCATCCCTCCTCCCTGCTCTCATCCCTCCTCCCTGCTCTCATCCCT
>CAJQZJ010033049.1:5526927-5580545 GCA_907164525.1 Lophiomys imhausi
TCCCTGCTCTCATCCCTCCTCCCTGCTCTCATCCCTCCTCCCTGCTCCACACTGTCCTCAATGACCTCTGTCCTTCAGCTTTCCCTGTACCCTTCCACCCGACACCTCCAAACGTCCTGAGCTGGAGACTGCAAGCGTGTTCCCAAGTCCCCCACCTCTCTGGTCGGGCCCAACACGCCACCTTTGGTCTCAGTCCACAGTGACTTGTCTCAACCAGGACATCAATGGGACAGAAACACCTTGCAGAGTCCTGGTCGCTGACGCCTTTATGTCCATGCATGACGTGCTCAGGCTAGCCCATTGTTGGCTCAGGAAGCAGATCCCCCTCAGAGTCAGTCTATAACCCTAAGGTAAGAGCAAGCCACCTGCCAGCAGAAGCCTGTGGCCAGCTTTGGCAGGCTAGCAGGACAGACTCAGCTTTGCATACCTCTGAGGGATGTGGTTGTTCCATGGCATGGCTGTGTCTACAGATAGCTGATACATCTTTAGATGCCCTGGGTTCCCTCTAGCTTTCCAGGCACTCTTCATCTGCATAACATCTGTCCCAGCTGTGGTCAGTGCCACAGCTCATATGGTTACAACAGAGCATATGAGAGTAGGTCAGCTAGAAAGAGCAGAGCTTTATTTCTTAGGATTCTGGAGGCTGAAGTCTGGGATCAAGGGGCTGGTGTGGAGTGCTGTGCCCTCATGATGATTGGGCTATTCCAGAGTGTGGCTGTATCCCAGCAGCAACTCAGCTTTGAGGAGTTGAGGCTCATCCTCTAGCTCCCGGTTTCCTTACCTGAACTTGGGGTCAATAATTACATCTCCTGCCAGGTGTCGTGGGAGGAACTTCACTGCACTCTACCATGCCCTGTGTACCTAGCCAGCAAGGATTCACCTCCTGGTGAGATCTGGCCTCCAAGCCAGCCACTCATTTCCTCCATTGCTGGTGTGTGGCCAGCTACCACCCCAGGAGGGCAGTCCCACTGTGGTTCCGGAGGAAGCAAAGGAACTTTCCCACAGATGTGTTCTGCCCAGCTCTGAAAAGCCACCATTGCTGGTCCTCTGGGAAGGGCTGTGACAGCCCACTGCCCTGCTCAGAAAGGCAAAGTTAGGCCTAGTCACCAGCCTACAGCATCTGATGGTGAACTATTCATGTCCTCCCTTCCACTCCTCCCACCCCATCCTGTGCATTTAGTACAAGGACCAACAGTGAGGGAAATGAATGGTTCCCTTCAGGGGAAATATGCTGCCAAAAGTTAACATATGAGTCCCTTGGTGCCACATGGCTGGGCTCCAGGCTCCTCGTGACACCAAAGTTCCATGAACACATGGCTCATACCCTCGCCCACATGAGCACTTGGCACATCTGATGTGAGGTATGGTTAGAAAGGTACTTCCATTGTCAGAGAATAATGATAGAGAATTTTGTTGTTGTTTTGTTTTGTTTGAGAGAAAGTCTCACTGTTCAGTCCAGGCTGCCCTTGAACTCATATCTCTCCTGCCTCAGACTATAATTCGGGTATACATATACAAAAATAAAATTTTTGAGCCACGATTGGCTGGAGGGGCATGTGTTGCAGGAGAGCAGGCTGTGTTTATGAACTCTGCCTGCATCACCATGCTGTCTTCATTCCTGATCCATTCCAGCTGATGTCATATCACAAAAACCTCAGCTTGCTGTGTGTGACCATTGGCCCTTTTAATACAGTGGGGAGCATCAAGGCCCTGACAGGTCTTGGGCTTCCACTTGGTCCCAGAGCTTCTAAGTCCCAGGAGGAAGGACAGCTGATCGGAGGATGTTTGGTATAGCCTGCGGAGTCTGGCTTGGTCATGCTGCTGCAGACTGACCCACACATGAGCTTCCCACCAAGGATAGCCAAGCAAGGCAGGCTCACACACACTCAATCTGCTGCACCAGTGGGACTAGGCCACAGTCTCCTCAAACTTTCAAGTCCATGTCCTGAATCTCTCAGGCAAGAAAAATGTATGGCTATGACCTACTTCCACACAATGGCTGTCTGACACCCCTCCCACCACCAACCTGAACAGACTCTGCTCAGTCCAGCCACTGTTCCTCTCATGCTTGCTTCTTTCTGTTATCTCTCTCTCTCTCCACTCCAGGCTGCTCCCCTTGGTGCTGGGTGGTACTTCATTCACTCCCCTGCCTCAGAGCCTGTGTATGGCTGTTCCTGATGCACAGACTGTATTCCCACGGCATCTCCATCCTCTACTTCCCTCTGATCTTTTGCTCAATGTCATCTCTTCTGTGAGGCCCGCTTGCTGTGTGGGTGCAAGTTGGGGATGTGTCAATCTCCACAAACCCTGTGACGGTCAAGTTCTGACCACTGTCTCACCTCCCATGCACCTACTCAAGCTCCCAGTATGTCTCAGGGCCAAGCCATGCCAGCTAAGACTGGCACTGACGGTCAGGCCTGGTCCTTATGCCTCACAGAGTTTCAGGGGTCAGTGGGACAGCAGTGACAGCACTGAGAGGAAGTCCCGCCTGTGTCAGAGTGCAGCAGGCACAGGCAAGAATGCAGAGTGACCTGAGAGGACTGGGGACTGGCACAGCCACTCTGACCCCAATCTCTGCCTCTTGTTAATGTGCCCGTTCCTTAGGCTGCAATCTTAGTCAAGCAACATAAAGAAACTAGTGCGGTAGCACAGGCTCCAGGGATAAACAAACAAACAAAAAAAACTGTCAAATGCCAATCAAGAGTAGATGGTATATCTAGACTGTAGCATAACGGTTAGCACAGGAGACTATGAGCCACAAAATGCAACTAACAGATCATGGTCAGGGCCGTCAATATGAAGAAATCCTAAGAAGATCATGTAGATACATCATGGAGCCTCCCATGAGCCATGTTCCAGTCTCTCCAGAGTTCAAACAGTAGTGAAACTAGGCAGTGTGTTTATGAGGGTGCAGATGAAATACAGAACTCAGAGTGAGCATTCCTTGGAAGGAAGAGGCTGAGGCCTGAGGGTGGGGACCCAGAGCCTCCCAGCTAAGAGCGATGGCTTGCTGCCTAAATTGGTGATTCACTCATCTTGCTGGTACTTAAGATTAAGTCTCATAAACATTCTTTTGTACCTATTCCAATATTTAATAAACTTTATTTCTTGCCGGCAAACAATGTAGGTGGGCTGTTGTAGGAACTGGCAATGGGTGTGGGGATGCACAGCCTGAGTTTGGTTGCCTCCTGTTGTGCAAATAGTTTTATCAGTTTGAGGCCAGCCTGGTCTACAGAGGGAGTTCCAGGACAGCCAGGGCTACACAGAGAAACCCTGTGTCAAACAAACAAACGAAAAACAAACAAAAAGTTTTATCAGAAGACAGCAATTGCTTTACATATTAGCTGCAGCTGCTTCAAAATCCAAGGGCCGTTAAATGATTCCAGCAGAGACGGTAGTACCCATCTTTACTGTCCAGACAAAACCCAAGCAAAACAATGGCAGAAAAAAATGTTTCCCAACCCTGAACAAGAGCAGTGAGCCAAACTCACAGACTGGCTGAACTCAGTTATATTTCTCTACACTTTTTTGAGGACTAGAGATCAAATCCAAGGTCATGTGGAGGAGCAGTCCAGCGCTCTGCCACTGAGCTGCGTCTCTAGCCCTATTGTATTATTATTTTGAGAGGGGGCATTGCTCTGTAGCCCCCGTTGGCCTTGAATGCCAACTCACCTGCCTCAGTCTCCTGAGCAGATGGAACAGGGAATAGCAGGCCTGTGCCATGCCCAGCTTCTACTGATTTTTTTAATCTTAAAAGCAGTACACACTTTCAATGGTTGCTGTCTGAGAACTTGACACTAAGTAGAGTCACCAGGGAAGCAGGAACCTCAGCTGAGGTATACCTCTCTCAGATTGGCCTGTGGGCATGTCTGTAGGGCATCTTCTTGATTGCTGATTGTTGCGGAAGGGCCCAGCCCACTGCAGGATGTGCCACCTCCTGCCCTGACTTCCCTTGATGACGGTCTGTGATTGGGACGTGTAGGCCAAATAAACCCTTTCCTCTCCAAGTTGCTTTTGGTCATGGTGTTTATACAGCAATAGAAAGAAAACTAATACAACATTCATAGAAAAAAATCCACAAGCCTGAGAAAACACAAAACAGTTTCTCATCAGGCCCCCTCTGCGTCTGCCAGTGACTGAGGAGCTATTTTCCCCCAGTGTCCGGGACCGTGCACCACCCCACCCACAGACTCGGAGATGCTGATCATGCAGCCTGTACCCTGCCTCTTTTCCTTAATATCATCTCAGGGTGTTTTTATGTGTCTCTTAATTACATTCCATTTTTGTTGTGATAAATAATGATGCAATTAGTGGCCATGTACACACGTCTCGGTTGACACTATGAAATATCATAGAGTCGTCCAAAATGAATTCTTGAAGGCATCTTAATAATATAAAGGCTGTCACAGCTGCATTATTGATTCCCACAGAATGCCCTGAAACAATATGAATGGCCTGGCCATGGGGATCAGTGTGAAGTTGGTGCCGTAGCAGACAGAATCTTCTGTAGCTGTTAAGGCCGGTGATCAGGAGTGAGGAAATGCTCCTCTCTCTGTGATCAGGAGTGAGGAAATGCTCCTCTCTTTGAGTCTCCACTCCCTCACCTACTAAGTGAGGGTCAGGCCTCCCAGAGTTTCTTGGGGAGGATTTTCGGGAGTTGCTGGGGATGGGAGCTAGAGCCTCCCATGTGCTAGGCAAGTGCCCGGAGCCGCACTCCAGGCCAAGAGGAATTTCGAAGGTAGTTGAACACAAATGGGCCTGGTGGTGGAGTGGTGTTACCTCAGGCTGGCTGCTATTACAACGCCAGTAGCAGCAGCATCACCAACAATATATACATGGACAGGATTGAGTTTGTAACTAGATAAGCGTACCAGTCCCCCCACCCTGTTCCTACCAGCTAAATATTTTGAAACTTGTCTCTACACATACCCATCCTGGACTGAAATTATCAGTCTAGGAAACAGAAAGCCTGTGCTGTGCCACCCAGGAGTAGGTAATCAGTGTCTTCAACAGCTCCATGGCTATGGAAGGACCTCCATTCCCAAAAGGCTTGAAAGATAAACATAACCAAGGAACCAAGGAAGGTTCTGGAATCTGCAGATCACAGAGATCTTGAACAGCGTTTAAAAAAATAAATCCAAGCTGGGAGGGGGACAATTGTGGGGAGGGCAATCAGTAGAGCATCTGCCACCAGTACCACAGAGGATGTTTGTAAACCATATTGGAATTGAAATTTTCCCAGGAAATGGAGTGCAGGGTAGGGGGGGCAATGGGTTAGCAGGGCCAGGCAACCTGATGATTCTTGCTGTGTGTGTGTTTGTGTATATGTGTATGTGTGTGTGACCTTTCCATTTCTGTTGTAAAAGAAATACTTGAAAGTAAAGAAAGCCAGAGTAGGTGACTTTGTGGGGCCACAAACAAAGACTGGATCTCAAGCTGGGCAGTGGTGGCTCATGCTTTTCCCTCCAGCACTTGGAAGGCTGAGGCAGGCGATCTCTGTGAGTTTGAGAATGGCCTGGTCTACATAGTGAGTTCCAGGACAGTCAAAGCTATACAGTGAGATCCTGTCTCGAAGAAAGAGAAAAACAAAACAAAGAAACAAACAATGGAATCTCTAAGACAACAAGTCAGCCTGCTCCCTGGGCCCAGACCACAAGTGCTCACCCTTTACTCCACAGAACTGCTGAGTGACTGCTGTGTGCCAGGTGCTGCTTAGGGCGCTGAGCGTGGGGCTCAGGATGAAATGTGAGCTCACTCCCTGGGGACACTAAAAATCAGAAAGCTGTTAAAAGTTCACTTTTTAACCATTCACTATGTGAGGCCCCGGACAAGCAGCTAGCATTCTTTAAGGAAAAAGTTCCAAGGCTGGGTGCCAGAGTCTTTGTCTGCAGTGACAGGACCACCAGGCCCCCACTGACCACTCTACAGAAAATTGTCCTTGGCTGGACTGCAAGGTCATGTTCATTCACTCCAACCCTTCAGGCAGCTGAGGAGAAGAGAGGCTGGAATCTCCTCCGGGGAGACCGTGGCGTCTCCTAGCAGCCTTCTTGTATGCACTTTCTGCTTTCCTTACACCCCTCTTTCCTGAGGATGGAACATGACCAGAAAACCAAAGACTCCCCATCCATCCCTGTCCCTCTCTCTGGTTTCCAGGGATCCCTGTGGAGACACCTGGAAAAGCAGGTCTCTCCCTCACAGGCCTGTTAGCCAGTGAGGTTGCAGATTCCTGAAGTGTTTAGATACACAGCATTCTGTAAGTACTATGTAAGCACCCATCATTATTAAGCAAAATTAAGCTTTTAGTACCAGAAAGGGGCTCATCTCTTAGGGTCACCCAGGGATCAAGTCTAGAGGGTAACATTGGGCTGCAGCCAGAACAAAAAGGGAAAGTCAGCAAAGAAAGTGCTTCTGAGAGAAACCCTGTCAGCAAGTGCAAAGGCCCTGAGGTAGAAACAGAGAAACTGTTGTGGCTAGACAAACACCTTGAGACAGAAGCACATCTGTGTATGCTCAGAGCCTATAACAGAGGGAAGTGTGGCTGGAGAGATAGACAGTTTAAATGTAGGTCCAGCCTAGCTTAACTTCCATCTGCACTAAACTGCTCTGGCTGCTGGGTTGAGGACAGACTTGCTGGTTTCGTGAGTTTCACAGCCAAGGTATTCATCACAGAAATTCGAAAGCCTCTGGAGATAAACTTGATGTAGTTCAGAGCTTGGAGGAACTCTGGTGCAGACAGGGTGCTAAGGGTGGAGAGTGAAATCAGGGGTAGCCTGAGACACAAGGTGAGCCTGGGACAATGACAGGATTGAAGACCCTGAAAGAGAAAAGCATTCCAGACAGAGGTGACAAAATGTACAGAAACAGGAAATGTGTCAGGAAGCAACCGCTGGAGACAGTGAAGGAGCCCAGTGATCCCAAGGTCTGGAAGGCCCTGATCCAAACCAGGGAGATCAGCCAAACTGGGCAAGTCCTTGGTGCTAAAGAAGTCTCTGGACCCTCCTTAAGGCCTAAAGAACTATTAACAGAACTTTGGAAGCATGCATATTAACCTATTCCTTATTTTGCCTGGTGAATGTAAAGTGGATAGCTGCCCTGTTTTTAGACAAAGCTGACAGAAAATGCAACCCAGACGGGCCTCAGTGACAGAATAAATTACCAGTTGAAAGTATAAAAGACAGATCTAGAGCTGCAGGCACGGCTGGATGCAGGACTCGGTCCTCTGGCTGAGGCTTTACCTTCTACTGTGTAACTTGGGTCTCAGGCTGCATGCAGAGGCAAGGGAATTGTTGAGGGTCAAGGCAGTTCTCAGGGGCAGTCCCTGGTCTGCAGCAAATGTCTCATTGTGGTTGACACTGAGCTCAGAACTGATGTCACCAAATGCCATCCTGAGAGAAATGTCCAAAGCCAGCTGCCAAGGTGCTGGGGTTTGAATATGAACCGTCTCCCATGGGCTCACTTGGTTCCCACTGATGATGCAACACTCTTGCCACTGTTCCTTCTGTGTCACAAAGGACTGTATCCAGAGGAACTGATAACCAGGATAAACCCAGCCACTTTGTTCCAGCAGCAAGCAAAGACTGATACACAAAGTTGCATACCCCATACACCCAGACCACAGCCACACTGAGCACAATCCTTTTGTTTTTTAGATGGGATCTTGTGGTTGTAAAGATTGGTACTGAACTCAATGCATAACCAAGGCTGGCCTCAAGCTTTCCATATTCTTGCCTCAGTTTTCCTAGCGCTAGAACAGTACATGCCCCCATGGCTAGCCAGCCTGACATCACCTAACTTCTGGTTGGGTCTGGCTACATCTCACCCAATCACTCTGGCTAGGGGGATCTATGGGCTCTTGTGGGTCTCTTGCTTCATTCTTGATCATGAAGCACGCGTATGGACACAGGAATGAATACCCAGGGCAAGACCGGAGAGTGAGTACCAGAAGAAGGGATTCTGGGCAGGCATCAAATAACCCTTCCTGTAAAATATTAGGAAGTTGTGGGTGATCTAATGGCAAAACGGACTGAAAAGCTTTGTAGAACGGAAAAGCTTTGTAGGTTCTCTGGATTGTTAGACATTTTTATTCTTGGTCTGGAGCTGCAAGCGACCAATACATCACACTAAACCACCATCCAGCCCTGTAGGAGGCGCCTATGGGACCTGTGTGCTCCAGATTAATGAGTCACTGGTTCCGTTTCTTTACCCAGGGCAGACATTGCTAATTGATCATGACCCTGTCCCGCAGAGTCCAGGAGTTGCCTCGCAATCTTTCCCCCACAGCTGTCTGCCAATTGATCAGGGAAGAGATGAAAGAATCCATCTCCGTTCTCCTTTGAGCTAGTCCAATTCCATCAGGACCAGAGTTGAAGCAGGCCCAGTGAGGATTCCAACTCATACTTCATTCAGCAAGGTGTCAGTAGGGCCTAGGGATACCCGGGAGCCTTCCAGCCCTCGGTCAAACCTGGATGACTCAAGGTGGAGGAATAAGTCAGGGAACAAAGAAAGTTCCAGAATGTAGAGGGTGCCCAGGTGGAGATGGCTTCCCACTGCTGCTAGAATGAACTGACTGCCTACTGTAGTCTCCAAGGCCATCCACCATCCAGTCCCTGTGTCCCTGGACAGCTCCTTGGCTGTGTCATGCACTCCGACCATCTGTCCTGCAGACATGCTGAGCTCAGGCCACCCACAGCCTTTCCAGAGCATCCCAGAAGGTGACAAGGTCACACACCAGCAGCTCCTGGCAGGCATCCCTTCAGCCTAGTCCACATGTACAGAAGAAGGACAGTGTTACTTCTCGTAAGCCCTGCAGAAGCACAAGCTTCCCGACATCGGGTGCCCATCACGGCAGCAGGAAGGTGGGAGGTCTGTGTCCCTGGAGATGCAGTCTTCTCACTCAGTCTGTCAAGGCCTGGCCCCAGCAAGAAGGGATGCCCACAGGAGGAACAGTCTTGTGCCAGAAAATGGAGGCAGGGCTGTGATATCACATTGCACAGAGGTGCTAGGGGTGTACCCTCACCCACAAGCATGGTATGCAGGATGTTCAGGCACATTCAGATCTTTTGACAAGCAAAGAAAAGGGGTTAGAGGTGAAGGATTTATTCCATCTATCCCAGTGGGGCTCTGTCTCACCCTCACACACCAAACACCATATTTGGAGATGATTGAAAAGCTGGGCTCATGGTGGTGGTGGTGCCTCGGGAGGCAGAGGCAGGAGGATTGTGAGTTCAAAGCCAGCCTAGACTACCTAGCAAATGTTTACTCCAAACAACAGAGAGAGTTGCGCTGGGAAATCACTGGGGAATCCTGAACAGCATGGCCTCTCTGGATGTCCTCTTTGAGGCGTCCTTCAGACCCCCTCATTGCTTTCTTCCCACATGGTCACTGTGCTTTAAGAATGGAATGAAAATTACCCTTTGTTTTTACATCGATTTCTTTATGTGTGCCCACACATGCCTGATACCTAAGGAGGTCAGAGGACAAATTATGGGAGTCAGCTGTCTCCTTCTACCACTTGGGATCTAATTCAAGTTGTCAGGCTTAGCAGTAAGCACCACTGAGCCATCTTGTCAGGCCCCTGAGAAATAATTCTTGTCGTCTTATTTAAAGCTTTCGCTACTCCCAGAATTCCTAAAGCATTCAGCCTTTAGCACTAGGCCAGTTAGCAAAGTGTCTGCTTCAGTGTAGAAAGTGGGGGCAGGTGTCTGTGTGTTCTCTAACCCCAGCCTACTGACTTAGGGGGCTCTAATGTGGTAGCCTGAGATCAAAGTGATCCCCACCTGAGTGTATGCTGTCTGCAAGCCAGGCTGACTTAATTAACATGGGCAATCTTGAAGTCATTATTTAATGGTGAGAAGTTTCCAGAATCCTTGCGGGACAAGCATCCCTTCAGGAGACGACCTTCCTGCTAGCTGCCTCCCTGTTTGCAACAGCTCACTCCCATCATCTTCTTGCTGAGAGTGTTTTCCCCATTGGCTATCTGATCTTGCAAAATGGGACCAAGGCATGCTTTGCTCAGACAAATGCTAAGCAGTCCAAGGAGCGTGGGCCGGCCACTGGGAACAGACACCGCCACGCAGGGAAGTTGCTGTTCATCACAGCACGCTGCTGTCACCCTCCCAGCCAGCAGCCCACAAGACGCTGTGATGGGCTGAAAGGCCCTCAGGGAACCTGTAATTAAATCCCAGAAGATTGCCAGCTCTCCCGCTGGCAAGAGGAGAAAAGAGAGAGGCACAGCAGGCAGGCACATCCAGACAGCAACAGCCAAGGCAGACGGAGGCTGCCCTGGCTGCAGTGGCCCACCAGGCCATGTTAGGAGCTGAGCTGAAGAGCCTGAAGATTTTACCTCAGGAAGTTGGGGGGCAGGGGAAGCTGGCGATTTCTAACCAGAATCCAGCTGAGAAGGGCTGGAGACTCTTAGACTCTGACAGAGGAAAGAAAAATCTGCTCTGGCCCTTCCTTGTTCCAAATCTCTATCTACCTGGTGAGCAAAGTATGCTGTGACCAGAGCTAGCTTGCAAAGGCTAGATCCTACTGTGTCATTCTTGGCTTCCTGCTCAGGCTGAGAGCCACTGGCAGATACACATGCAGACATTCTGACAGCAAGGGTTGAAGTCCTTTCCCCACCTGGTCATACAATATCCAACTGTTTCCTTCACACGTCCTCCCAGCTGTCCCTTCCCCCTCGCCTGCCTCTCCAACATGGATGTGTTTTTCTTCCAGGGCTTGGTCCAGCAGCACAGCCAGTGTTCGCTTCAGGACTTAGAGTCTGTGCTGTTAGACTGACAAGCACTGACCTAACCCTTTAATCTAGAACTTTCTTTGAGCATCACTCTACCGGTTTGTCCAGCCCTCATTTCCTGTAAACAGCCATTATAGCCATACACACTGTAAATTCGCTCCCCCCCTCACCCCCATTTTTGAGACAGGGTCTCATTATGTAGGCCAGACTTACCTGGAACCTGCCTTAACTCTTTAGACTTGGGTTTACAGGCATGGCCGTCAGGTCTACCATTCCTGAAAAAAGGTGTGTAATGCAACCTCCCTTCCTAGTTTCCTTCTAGCTTTCTTCGCAGCTCCTACTCATCCTTCAAAAGCTTTTACAGTTGTGCCCAGTTCATAAAATGTGGCTTCTTGTACACTCAATGAACTGGCTCAGAGACTTGGATTGGACCTCGTTGTGACCAGAGCACTGTCTGGGTTTGCCTCTGTTACTGTTGTTTCAAGTTCCTATTTTGATGGTGTGTCTTGGACAATAACCTCCCAGGCAATAATACCTATTTCTTGACATTTGGGGCAGTGCCAGGAGATTGGGACAGACTGGGGACACGGTGTCATTATTTCTAATGTCTCAAGCCAACCACCTCCCTGGTTCCACATGTTCCCCAACCAGCTGCGCTGATAAACAGGACATGATAAACTCATCCATCACGGCTCATCCACTTGTCCTTGCCATGGCCAGGCGGCCAGGCCCATCTGTACCAGCCTATCCATCATCTGTCCCTCCTGCCTGAAATGACTTATTCCCCTGTCCTCTGTGCTGCCTTCATTCCTCCATCTCTCCAGTAGCCACAAGAACACCAAAACTGTGGGTAAGCCTCTTCATTACGTCCATGCCTGCACGCACGCCCCTGCTCAAGGTGTCTTTATTCAGTGGATGCATCATATCCTGTTTCTCCAACAACTGGCTACAGATTAGTTCCCAATTGTGCAGCAATATAACCCTACTTATTGTATTACATACCCTGTACCAAAGACATCACATCAGCATTACCTCTTGACCTAATGTGTCCCTGTTGAATTATAACAGATCCACAGCCATTCACCTTTCTGGAAAGGTTGAACTTTGTGACCCAGCACCTGTCTGTACCTCCCCGTGTCTGTGGCTCCTCCCACTCACCTCCCTTCCTCGTGCTGCATTCCTTCTTCTGCAATTCTTCTTGTGATTTCAGAACTGCGTGACAGACAGCTCCTGGGTGCCATTTGCCCAGGGGTCTGAGGGGGGCTATGGGCAGTGTTCAAGTCTGCAGGGGAGCTATGTAGAGTCTCCTGCACGCTGTGTGGCTGCTTATGATCCATGCGCTCAGTCTATCACAGCTGTCTCAACATGCATCACTCAGGTATAGAAGGAGACCTGACAATGGAGCCAGACCTACTGCCAAGTGCAGCCTGATGCTGGGCGATTGGGCGGGGCAGTCAGCAGCTGTGCCGTGTTACTTCCGGCCAGCACTGAGCTCTACGTAGGACTCAGCTCAACTACTGTTCTGACAACTACAGTCCGAGCCAGAGACCAACCCAGTCTACTGATTTATTTCTGGTGACGGCAAAGTGCATGATAGTCCAATGACTGACCTGACCATAGACTTTGTGTCCACTAAAGTGCCTTAGGATACAAGTTACAGAAGCCACTGGATCAAACCCCTTAACCCATAGTTCAGAATTGCCTTTCTTTGCATGTATGTGGTACTATAAATTGAACCTCAAGCCTCACACATGATAGGCAAGTACCTTACCCCTGAACTATATCTCCAGCCTTTTTTTTTTCCATTTAAAATTTTTGAGGTAGGGTCATATTGTTGCTGAGGATAGCCTTGATCTCATGACCCTCCTGTCTTAGCCTCCTAAGCATTAGGCTTTCAAGCCTGCACCATCATGCCTGACTAGGAGATTTTCTTACCAGCATGCAAGACCCTTGGAGGGCAGTCTCTGTGGTAGATTCATTTAGTTGCTCAGTGGTATCATTAGAGGTAGGGACACTCACTCTATCCTGAGAATGCCTGGTAATGAGTTCTCCTTTTTTGTCTTTGTGCTCCTAGATGCCTGAAGAACCCTGGGCTGAGGTGGGGGAGTGTTTAGTCTGACTCTGTTTCCTCCTAGGAATAGGAACAATTCCACAGGCTCTCATAGAGCTAGGCACCACCTATGTGAAGCCAATCCCTGTCCATGGACAGGATGGCAGCCCAATTTTGACCAGTGTGGATGAGATCTTCAGCTGGGGACTGGGCTCGCATTGCCTGAAAACAACAGCAGAAATGCCTTCTGGAAGGAAAACAGGAGGCAGAGGGAAGAGCGGCTATCAGCACCACCTCATTTCCAGTTTGGACATTTCACTCACACTCACCTGAGAGGAGCAATAAGTTCTAACCAAAGGAATTTAGATTGCTAAAGGAGACAACCCCTGACCTGGGCTCTCCAAGATGTGTGACTGTACACAGTGGGAGGGGTAGTTCAGGCTGAGGTCAGCAGGAGCCATGCCAAGCAGTACATTATGAGGCATTTCCTAGGAAAGATGGGGGTCCCTGGAAGTGGGAGTGTCATAGGGAAGACGTGAGGATGGGTGGAAGGTGAGGCCAGATTGGAGCCAAACCAAGAGAAGGGGATAATGCTGGATGAAGGAGCTGACCCTGGAATCTGTGGGCCACAGAAAACGGTGGAAGGTTTCAGAGAAGGATACAAAAAAACCTGAGCTTCGCTAAGAGAATCCTAGATGTGAACAGGTCAAGGACTGTGCCCTAGAGATTAGAGGTGCATTATGGTTCAAGTCTGAAGTGTCTCCCACAGGCTCTGTTTAAATGATCCACCCCCAGCTGGTGGTGCTGTTCTGGGATGCTGCAGAGGTGTCAGGAGGTGAGGTCTGGGTGGCAGAAGTAGGGCAGCAGGAGTGAGCCTTTGAAAGTTACACCTGTCTCTGGCTCCTGCCTTATTGTCTGCTTCCGGGTCCATGATGTAAACAGTCGTCAGCTTGCCCTCCCATAGCTAGAGGGTCTGGCAGGTCTTCCCCAATATGAGTGAAAGAAAGTCATGTGGTCTGAGCTGAACAGAACAGGCCCTTCCTCCCTTAAGAGGTTTCTGAGAGATATGCTGTTACAGGGACATGGATGGAATTAGTGCAGCACGGTTAATGCACACACATGCACACATATGCGCATGCACACACACTTACACATGCACACACAGCCAAGGACTGGGGAGAGGTGGAGGGGACTGGTTAGGACCCTGCCATATCATCAACATGGGTTCATCCCATAACAGTGCTCAAGGGAAGGAAGAAGCCATTCCCAGTGCAAGGAGCCAGACTTCCTTCATAGGGCATCTTCACTTCAGGGCCAGGGGGAAGGCACAGGACTGGCACTGGCAAGGAGGGCAGCCACAGTGTGAGGCAAAAGAGAGAAGATGGGGGTCTACTAAGAACAGGGCCTTGCTTGGGACATGTGGGGAGTCCCAGGCTCCTGGGCAAGATGCCACAGTGCTCAGAGTGACAGCAGAAAGCCTAGGAGGTTCAATTTAAAATGTATTCACCATAGCATCAGAGGGAAGGGGAAAGGGACCCAGGAGCTGAAGTGCAGATTCAGTTTGGAGGGCACTTGGGACTGTCTAGACAGCAGCATGCTGAAGAGTGTGTCTAGACAGTGCCAGCCTTTGAGGTAGATTTTTTTTAACTCTGCAGGAGAGTAGGATAGAGGGCACAGTGACAACTTTCTCCTGCAGCCAGCATCCAATCTGCAAGGAGAGACGCTGGACATGGTGCGGAAGGAAACATCTGCCACAGAGGACCACAGCCACCTGACCACAGGCTCGCCCAGCCCCCGCTCTACTCAGAGAGGATATCCGTCTACTCCTGCTTACATCCTTTAGCCCTGCACAAATATTTACAAAGCACCTTCTGTATTCCCGGGACTGACAAGGTCAAACAGCCATGGCCCCTGCTTTTGAGGAGCTCAGGCTCAGACTGTGGGGAACACAGATTGGTACTCCAGGTTTATAAAATGATTTGACATGAAGTGCCAGCAACCAATGGAGAGGAGGCCTTTGTAGTAAGAGGCATTAGCAGAGAGTGTTGGCACCAACCACAGACCCACTGGGATGGGGGCACTTGATTCCACAGATAATTTTCACAGCAACTGCGAAGTGAGGGTGGGCACTGCTTATGTGTTTCACATGAGGAAGCTGAGGCTCAGAGGAGGGAAGGACAGTGCTCAGAGCATGAGGCCAGGACCCAAGCTCTTGACATCAGTGCAGAGGCAGTCCACCCCTCCTTTATCTTTGTCCACTTACACCATTGTGGCAGCATCCTAGGAGATCTACCATAACCCCTCATGCTTTCGCTGTCTGCTCTCCACACAGCAGCCAGAAACATTTGAAAATAGCAACATGACCTTATCCTTTCCTACAGAGTCCTTCATGGTCTCTGTGATCTTCAGATAAGGATTTTATATCATGGGCTCTGAGTTTTATTGCTTAAGATTCCACACCCACCTTCCTGGTGCCCTTCTCCCAAATACCCCATTCTATACACAGGACCTTTGCATATTCTGTTCCCTTCCTGGACATTCTTCCCCAGCTTCGTGTCCTCAAAGCTCACACCTTAGCTGGCGTACATTCACACCTCCCTCCTTTGAACAAACAATTCTCTGGGACAGGTTTTCTGACTTCTCATTCTAGGCAGAGATCACCTGAAGTACCCAGGCCTCCCTCATCCTCCAACCAGGCCACAGAGCCTGTGTGCTTTCTCTGCACTGAAGTTATTTCTAGGGTTGTTTTGTTCAGGATAGCCACCCCTGCTATAGACTAGAAGGTCCCAGAGATTGGCCATTGTCCCTGCACCTCCTACAGTGACCAAGAGTGCCAGCACCAAATGAGGATGTTATCTGTGATCAGGGATTATGTGCACGATCAGCCACACAACCCCCAGCAGGTGGCTTACGGCTGCAGTGCCCACCTCCTGTTCTGATGGCTGTTTCCAGCAGGTTTTTGGGGGAGGTGCTATGAGGCGTGTAGGAAGTGGGTTCTGGCTGGAACAAGTAGGTCACTCCAGTCCTTTGAAGGTTCTATCTGGCCCCTGGTTCTGGTCTTGCCTGCTGTGACTTGGTCAGCTGTGATGTGAATAGCCTTCATCATACACTTCCATCTCCACAAACTGTCCCATCATGTTTTACCCTCCGTGATGGACAGAACCTTCTGAAACCATGAACCAAAATAAATGTCCTTCCTAAATCACTTCTGTCAGGTCTTGTCACAGCAACATAAAAGTGGCTAGCACCCGTGTGAAGTCCCATTGACCCTTTTGGTAGATGAGGAAAGAAGAGAATCTTAGGAAATGGAGCCCAGCCATGCATCCCTGAATGCAGGGACTGCCTGTCAGACACTCCCTGACTGCCCACCTCTCTAATGTGCTGTAAAGGGCTTCCACTAAGATGCCTTGTGGTCTGTGAGACTCTGATGTGTCAGACTTGGTTCTCGATGGCCTGGAAGCCCCCTCTGACAGCTCTGAGCCCTATCCTAAGGCAAGCAAAATCCTCATGAGTTGTGAGAAACACAAACAAAGCTGCAGTCACTCTGTCTGAGACTTCATGGCCTCACACCAGGCAAGGCCTCTAATTGGATTCCATTCAGTGGCTGTCAGCTTCCTGTGGACAGACACTGAGCTGATGGTGGCTGCATGGTGAGTGACTGGGTTAGAGGGTCACTGCTCAGGATGGCTCCCCAGGGCCCAGGAGCCAAGCATTTAACCTGAGCGGCTTTGATGTGTGGGTCAGAAGCGCAGTCTTCTAGTCCAGCCCCAGCTTCAGAGCCGGCCATGGGTGGCGTCCAGCTGTGGATTTTCACCCCTCCCTGCGTATTTCACTTCCCTCCTCATGAGCTCTCTACTCATCACAACCGCAAATGCAGAATTTCTACGAGGCCTGTGGAGGTCTGTGGCTCTCCTATAAGAACATGGCATACAACCAGGCATGGTGCACTGCTGTGATTCCAGCACTGAGGTATAGGAAGATTATGAGTTCTAGGCCAACTAGGGCTACATAGAGAGTTCTAGACCACCGTAGGCTACATCACAAGTTCTAGGCCAATCAATCAGATCTGATCTCCAAAAGAAAATGACAAAGAAAGAGCCGAGATGAGGCTCAATGGCAGAAGGCTTGCTTGGCATGGGCAAGGCACTCCATGCCCAGCACTTCAAACCAATGAAACAGAGAAAGCAAGGTCTATTTTCACACAGAAGATCTATCAGAGCTGCTGCTCAAGACCCAGGTTGTCTGTGTCCCAGCCCAGAACGTCCACCTCTGCTGAGTGATTGTATTTCTTTGACATCTCTGCTGTTGGTTCAGACTCGAGAGCCACGGTGGTGCTGGAAGATAGACAGGGTACCAGAAATAAACTCATAGTCCAAGAGTAGGCCGGCCCTGAGACTTTTCTCTTCTGCTGCTAGCAACTGAGGATTCTCCTTAGGAAGTCCCTCCCCTATCTAGTCTCTGTAGTTTGGGTTTGGCCTTACTCCTAACCCCAAGGAAGGTCACAAGGCTCAGGCCTGGCCAATCAGAGTTTTAAAATCACTGAAGACGGGTTCAGCAAAGGTACACAGTCCGAGTTAACCAGTGAGAATCAGCCACAGGAGCATCTATTGGTGGCTTTCCCCTGGGACTGCTATGTGTGTGCCCTCCAGAGACCCTGCCCCTCCTGGAGATGGCTTCCCTGCCATAGCAGAATACCCTCAAGGACAGGCGCTGAAAAGAGATACATCCCCAGGGAGAGCTTTTGGCTCCTGGATCCAGCCATGCCTGAATGGTGTTTTTTTACTTACTCAAGTTCATATATTCTTTGTTTCGCTTTCAGACTATCAGAGCTGTGTCTCTGTTGTGTGTATCTTGACTGAGAAGCTGGGGGATGGCACAATTGGTTAAGTGCCGGTTGTACCAGCACAAGGACTCACGTTCACATCCCCAGCACCCACATAAAGTTAGGCAACTCATTGTGCATCTGTAACCACAGTGCTAGGCGAAGGGAAGACAGGCAGGTCCCTGCAGCTCACTGACCAGACAGCCTCACCAAATTGATGAGTGCCAGGTTGAGTGAGAGACCTTGTCTCAAAAGATAAAGTGAAGTACCTGATGGGTAGCAGGTACTCACTTAACCTCAGCAGTCATGAGGTAGAGCCAAGTGGACCCCTGTGAGTCTAAGGCTAACCTGGTCTACATAGCAAATTCCAGGCCATCCAAGCAGTAAGATCTTGCTTGTCTCAATACAAAAGAAAGAACAGAGAGAGAAAGAAGGGAGAGAGAAATAAGTGAGAGAGAGAGAAATAGAGGAAGATTCCCAATGCTGACCTCTGGCCTTCATATGTACTTTTGAACATATACATACGCACTCCTCCCAGTGTGTACATATGCATACAGTACACACACATGCACATGTACACACGTACACACACACACACACACACACACACACACACACACATGCACACACGCATCTTGACTAAGGATGTGGCTATTGTTTATCTGCTCTATGGTGATACAGGGAGACTGGGGGCAGATTCCTGCCACATGCCCCAGGGCAAAGGGCACAGCAAGAGAATGAAGAAGGCTGGGTAAGATGGCTCTCTGCCCTCCTCCAACACACCCTTACCATGATCAACTCTTCCCACCAGCATGTACCATAGCCCCGCCCCATGACATCTTGCAAAGACACTCTGTGATTAGCTGTGCCCAAGGTCTGTAGGAACTTCTACAGACATTTGTCAGGAGCTGGGTGTGGGCCATCGATGTTTCTCAGTTAGTGGAGACTTCCTGAACATCCTTGTTTGTAGTGGACCCTCTCTGCTTCATCTCTGGATTGGCACTTACACAAGCTAACACACCTGATGTGTAACAGTCTGTCATGATTCATGCTATGCTTTGAGAACGATGTCCCCATAACCTCATACACCAGGACTTGTCAGCTGCTGGGCTTTGAGGAAGCAGTGAGGTCCTAGGACCTGTGATATGATGTCATTACTAAGAAGTTAGTAAGCACAAGGAGGCAGGGCCAAGTTGGAAGAAGTAGGCCAAGCGGGTGTGTCCTTGGAGGCTAAATTGTATTCTGGCCCCTTCCTAGACAATCTTTCCTATCTACAAAGAAGTGGAGAGCAGCCTCCCCACTGCCACAATGTTCTATCTAAGCACATGCAGCCAAGTAGCCCTGGACTGAACCCCTTGAATCTGTGAGCCAAAAGAATCCCATCCCCCACTCACACCCACACTCCACACAGCCATTCTCCCAGTGTTTGGTTATGGCATAAAAGCTGACAATGGTAGTTTGTCTGGCTCCCCATTCTGGAATGTAGGCCTGGGAAGGCAGGGCGGCTGCTCTCTGCTGCCTCCTCAGGGCCTGGATGGGCTGGCTCAAAGCAGGTACCAAGCTGTAACCACACAGACTGAGCGAATACAGGAGCCAGAAAGGCCTGTCATCTTGTCATCCCCAGGAGATAGCAAAGGACCAAAGATTCCATGTGGAGCAGATGCTGAGCACTGTAGTGAGAAGTTTTTAATTTTGGTTTCTTTAAAAAACACAGAAATGCTATGGGAGGATAGTTTCAATTTAATCCCAGGTGTGGGGATATGGGGATTCTTCACAGCAGGTGACTATGATTTGCCTCCTGCTCTGGCAGGGGTGTGGTTTTGCTGGCTGCAGATAGTTCCTGTGAGTGTGTGACCTTTGGAATCCTGGCAATTTTTCAGAGGATGTATAAATGCTAGGGCCCCCGAGAGGTAGGGTTGTTGCTGTTGGCTGGCTGGTGGTTGGGTGCTGTTGGTTGCTGTTTGTCAAGAAGCAAAGAAATGAAAAGAAACTTGCCCCAAGGAACTTGAGGCCCCTAATCAGCAGGAAGTAGTCTAATGATAACGACAATCCTTTCCTCTCTACCCTTCTCTCTCCTATCTACTGTTACGAGGTTAATAAGGGTGGGGAGGATGGAACCCACAAAGTAGCAAATGCCGGCCACAGAGCACACTGTGGGTCTGACTCACCTGTTCACCAAGCTCTTGATCAGCAGGGCACTAAGGAAGGTGCCTGGGAAAGGCTTTGTCACCCTTCCTTCCACACTATTCATAACAAAGCAAACATGGCTGACTATATCCATGCGTTCCAAACCTGTAGGTCCAAACTACCCCGTATTGAAGATAAGGTCTTAAAAGCACCATGCCCACAACTGAGCATGTGCAGGACGACATCCGCTCTCTGGCACTGTCAGCCACCTAGAGGCAGTTTATTGTGAAGGTTGTGTACTCATGCTGTTCTTATTTACTGAAGGCACTGGGGCAGTCTTGAAATTTATTGTGGGGGGAGGGTTCCTGGAGCTCATGCCCCAGTTATCAAGAATAATCTGTCAGGTGACAACAATGTGTCCACTGGGGTTCTTTGTGGCACCAATCAGGGGGGCATGTTTCCCTGCTCAGAGCTGCTAATTAAAGTTAAATAATTGCTGCCTGAGATGAGGCAGACAAACTCGGCTTCATCCTTGTTGAATCCCTGGCCTTTTCTCAAGCCAGTGTCTGGATTGCCAGCCATCTCCCTAACCATAGAAAATGCACAATGCAAAGGATTCCAGACAGGAAGATTAGGAGGATTCTGGATTGGAGTCCCAGTGCATGAAGAGATTCTCAGACCCAAGCTATTAGGGAAATACAAAAAGGCATGGAGAAGTGCCTTCCTGCCCTGTGCTGACTGGACCGGCACACACAGCTGGAGGAGATTCGGCCAGCCTGGGTGTGGGTGCAGCCTACAGTTTGAAAATGAAATACAGTCTTGAACTGCATGATGGTCTGTAAGTCAACCACAGAATCATAAATGACTGCAGGCCCATGAATAAGACATGATAGTATACGGCTGGGATCGCAGCACTCAAGAGATGGAGGATGGAAGCTTGTCATGAGTTCCAGGTCAACCTGGGCCACATAGTAAGACCCTATCTGAGTTAGCAGGGGAGGGCTGAAAAATCCACACTCCCTGGCACCTATAGTCACTTGTGTGTTGACACACAAGAGGCCCATGGTTCAGCCAGTCTTATAAATCAGAGCTGAATAGTGATGTATGTGAGATGAACTTGGAATGGCATCAAACCCCATGCTTTCTTCTGGCTTACAGATCTACTGGTCCACACCTTATCACTGTTTTTGAGAGTGTTCCCAAAACGGGCTGCAAAGAACACCCATGTTTGTGAGCAGCAGCCTCCTGTAACTCAAGTTCACCTGGTCTTTTATTTTCACTTTTTTTTCCCTGTAGTTCCAGGTGAAACCCAGAGTGTTCCTTCTAAGCAAGTGCCTTCCACTGGTCGCCACCCAGCCCTGACCCATTCCTGCCCCAGCCTGCCCCCTGACTCTGTTTTCTCTCAGGTTTAACTTGATTTTGTGTTGCACGCATCACAGCCTGGGAGTGGGATGGGCCAAGTCTTCCCTGGGTGTGTGGTACAGAGCTGGGGTTCATGCTATCATGCTCCCTGACAGTTATACAACACACTGCCCACCCAACTCATGTATATCCCCAACTGTCTCCATCTAACAGTGTTCCGTGGCATATGCATACAGCCCAGCAGTGGTGCAAGCCCAAGGACATTTTCATACCGGTCCAGAGAAGGGCCAGCCACAGAGTTTCCGTGTGGCAGAAGATATGACAGGGAATCAGAACGACTTCATTGTCTGCCACTAGGAAGATAAGCGTGTGAGGACTGCCCAGCTGCAGCTTCTGGCAGGGGTGGGTGCAGACACCGTGTGAGCAGGTCACAAACATGGCGCTTGTGGAGAACTGAGAAGCAGAATGTGATGGCCTGGATGCTGTGCTGCAAACTCAGCAATCCCTGGAATTTCACTGAGTGACCTCACAACATGAGCACACCCTGAGGCACGCAGTACTAGGAAGTCTTGTCGTCTTTTGCACACTGAGAGGGTACTTGCACACACCTGAGGCAGGGGTCACTCACTCTATGTAGCTTTTTTATTTTTACTTTTAGGACCAGGTCTCACCATGTACCCCAGGCTGGCATGGAACTTGAAATCCTCCTGCCTCAGCCTCTGAAGTTCTGGGATTACAGAAGGCCACCACCATGCCTGGCTTAAATATGGTCTCTTGATACATCAAGAGACTAGATGCACACAAGCTGCAGGGGGCTGCTGTTGACACCATGACATGGCACACTTTACACTGTGTGTCAGGGAGGGGTCCTTACTGGGTACACTGCCCAAGGTGATCTTTAGTCATCTTCCTGCCCCAGCCTCCCAAGAGCTGAAACTACGGATGTACCAAGATGCCCACCCCTAAAATAGTATCAATCCGTCTATCATCTATGTGTCTATCTACACACACACACACACATTTTATATATATATAATGTGTGCGTGCACATGAATACATATTATGCTATGCATGTGAAGGGCAGAGGACAACTTGTGAGAGCTAATTCTCTCCTTCCACCATATTGGGCCCTGGAATTTAACTCAGGTTCCCAGCCTTGGAGGCAAGTGCTTTTAACTACTGAGTCATCTCAGCAGCTCCGAAACTGGTCACGAATAAGCAGGACTACACTCTAAAGTTTGTAAATGTATAGAACAGTAACTTGCTAAGCAGTACTGTCCAGTTACCACTGCCAGGTGGGGCTGTCTTCAGGAGTGCACTGCTCTCCTTTGGGCAGAGTGGCAGGTCCACACCATGGTTACCACAAACACATAATATGCTACACAGTGTCACTATAATGGCCACTCATAAGGGTATGAGGATCTTTTCAGTTCTTTTTAGTTTGATGGGACCACTGCTGCCACTCATGTAGCCTACTGTTGACCAAACATCTTCACTTGCTGCTCCTTCCCCATCCTATTAATGTGGGTCTCTGACACACATTGTCCAAAGAGCATGGTCAGAAATAACCATGTTTCAATCCAGCTGAGCCTTTGGAGGCATCCCAGATTTCCACTCATCCCTCTGGCAGCATTCTCAGGGTAGATACCCCAGAATGATTGGAGGTCTGAAGGCTACACCAACTCAAACCCTACCCTGGACCCTGCCCATCCATTAACCTCCAAGCACCCACCACAGAACCAATAGGGCACAAACAAGAAAACTTAGGCTTGTTTTGTACACTAATCACTGAGTTTGGCGTATAGTTCATTACACAGCCTTATTGAAAACATCACTGACTGATATATATGTGATTCATCTACATTTAAACACATGTAGAAGACAACATATGCATCAGAAAAATGCAGACATATATGATTCACACAAAAGCAGATGTGGTCAGTATGCTGCGGCATGATGGGAACAGGACTGGAGAGAAGGAAGCACAGATTAGTCAATTCATTGGAAATATTCAGGGACAATCAGAGTCATGGCATTGATTGGAGCAATAGTATCAGCTTGCTCTTCTCCCCAGAGTTTTGACCTCCTAGAAATAGCAGCAGGGAGGTACACAGTTGGTACTCAATAAGTAACCAGCAGGCCAGTGCCTATGATCCAATATGGAAGTCAGAGGATCTTGACTGGGACCTTTATCTGGAAAGACACTTGACAGCTTTATCTGGAACCAGAACGCAAATGCCCTGAGGGGCCGCTGCCACCCTGGTCTCTGAATCTAAAGGCTCCAGGGGTAGGCTTAAGGTCCAGCATTGGCCAAGGGCCAGCCCTGCCTGAGACCCAGCTGTGTTGGAGACCAAAGCCCAAGTTTTTGAATCCCATGAGCTAATAGTGCCAAGCTGAACTAAATTAACTCTTGCTCTCCATCTCTGTCAAGTTCAGTCCTAAAGGGGCTAAATCTCCAGAGGACATAAATGAAACAGCAAGGCAGGTGTCAGCAGCAAGGAGACTGCACCACACCCACAGGCTGCCGCCATCTTCCATTGTGAGGACACCCCCATCCAGCTCCAAGCAAACCTCTGGGGTGGGAGGAGGCTTAAAAAGTGAGGTCTGAGCCGGGCGGTGGTGGCGCACGCCTTTAATCCCAGCACTCGGGAGGCAGAGGCAGGCGGATCTCTGTGAGTTCGAGGCCAGCCTGGTCTACAAAGCGAGTCCAGGACAGCCAGAGCTACACAGAGAAACCCTGTCTCGAAAAAAAAAAAAAAGTGAGGTCTGAGTGCAGAATTCTACCAGACTTTCAAAGAAGGGCTAATGCCAATACTCCTCAAATCATTTCATGAAATAGAAACAGAAGAAACATTGCCAAATTTGTTTCATAAGGCCACAGTCACCCTTATACCCAAACCAACCAAAGATTCAACAAAGAGAATTACAGACCAATTTTCCTCATGAACACTGATGCAAAAATACTCAATAAAATATTCACAAAATAGGACTGGAGAGAGGGCTCAGTGGTTAAGAGCACTGACTGCTCTTCCAGAGGTCCCAGGTTCAATTCCCAACACCCACATGACAGCTCACACCTGTCTGTAACTCCAAGATCTGACACCTTCACACAGACATACATGCAGGCAAAACACCAATGCACATAAAATAAAATTTAAAAAAATAAATTCACAAAGTGAATCCAAGAACACATTGAAAAGATCATCCACCATGATCAAATAGGCTTCATCCCAAAGGTATATGGATGGTTTAACATACAAAAATCTGTCAATGTAATCCATCATATAAACAAACTGAAAGAAAAAAACATATGATAGTCTCATTAGATGCTGAAAAAGCCTTTGACAAAATTCAGCACCCCTTCATAACAAAAGTCTTGGTGAGATCAGGGATACAATGGACATATCTAAACATAATAAAGATAATTTACAGCAAGCCCATAACCAACATCAAAGTAAGTCGAGAGAAACTCAAAGCAATCCCACTAAAATTAAGGACAAGACAAGGCTGTCCATTCTGTCCATAACTATTCAGTATAGTACTTGAAGTTCTAGCTAGAGCAATAAGACACCTAAAGGAGATCAAGAGGATACAAATTGGAAAGGAAGGAGACAAAGTATCGCTATTTTCAGATAAGATGATAGTGTACATAAGTGACCCCAAAAATTCCACCAGGGAACTCCTTCAGCTAAAAAACACCTTCAGCAAAGTGGCTATATACAAGATTAACAGACAAAAAACAGTAGCCCTCCTATATACAAATGACAAATGGACTAAAAAAGAAATCAGGGAAACAATACTCTTCACAATAGCCACAAATAATATAAAATATCTTGGGGTAACTCTAACCAAGCAAATGAAAGATCTGTATGATAAAAACTTCAAATCTTTGAAGAAGGAAATTGAAGAAGATATCAGAAGATGGAAAGATCTCCCATGCTCATGGATCAGTAGGATTAGCATAGTAACAATGGCCATCTTACTAAAAGCAATCTACAGATTCAGTGCAATCCCCATCAAAATCCCAACACAATTCTTTACTGACCTTGGAGGAAAAATACTCAACCTCATATGGAAAACCAAAAAAACCCAGGAAGCTAAAACAATCCTGAACAATAAAAGAATTTTCAGAGGTATCACCCTCCCTCTCTACTATATTACAGAGCTAAGGTAATAAAAACCACTTGATATTGCCATAAAAACAGACATGTTGATCAATGAAATCAAATAGAAAACCAGATATAAATCCATACACCTATGGACACTTGATTTTTTTTATAAAGAAGCCAGAAATATACAATGAAAAAAAGAAAGCATCTTCAAAAAATGGTGCTAGTCTAACTGGATGTCAGTTGTAGAAGAATGCAAATAGATCCAAATTTATCACCCTGCACAAAACTCAAGTTTAAGTGGACCAAAGACCTCAACATAAAACCAGATACACTAAACCTGATAGAAGAGAAAGTGGAGAATAGCCTTAAATGCATTGACACAGGAGACAACTATCTGAGCAGAACACGTGAAACTGGAAAGCTCCTACAAGGCAAAGAAAACCCTCAACAGGACAAAATGGCAGCCACAGAATGGGAAAAGATTTTCACAAACTCCACATCTGACAGAGGGGTAATCTCCAAAATATATAAAGAACTCAAGAAACTACACATCAACAAGTCAAATAATCCAATTTTAAAAGTGGGGTATACAGTTGCCAAATACGTATGGACTGGACATTGGAAATGTATGCTCTACCTTATAATTTTCATAATTGTGGCCTATTTATTCTTAATGTTTTATATTGTATTTATTGTTATAAGAAAAAAGAGTCTTTTTTTGGACTAAAAGGGGAGCTGTTAGGGGGAAAAAGATATACCTTAAAATAAATAAATAAATAAATAAATAAATAAATAAATAAATAAATAAATAAAGCAGATAGGAGGGTGAGGGGGAAGAGGGTAGGCACGTGGGACTAGGAGGGGGAAGGAGGGGACTGTGATTAAGATGTAACTTGAAGAAATAAATGTTGAAAAAAAATGGGGTATAGATCTAAACAGAGAATTCTCAGCAGAGGAAACTCAAATGGCTGAGAAACACTTAAAGAAATGTTCCGCACTCTTAGCCATCAGGGAAATGCAAATCAAAATGACTTTGAGATTCCATCTTATACTCGTCAGGATGGTTACAATAAAAAACTCAAGCGACAGCTCATGGTGGTGTGGTGGCGCAAAGGGAGCACTCCTCTGCTGCTGGTGGGAGGGCAAACTTGTACAGCCACTTTGGAAATCAATTTGGCAGTTTCTCAGAAAAGTGAGAATCCATCTACCTCAAGACCCAGCTATCCCACTCCTGGCATATGCCCAAATGATGCACTACCCTACTCTAAGGACACTTGCTTAACTATTTTCATAGCAGCTTTATTCATAATAACCCCAAACTGGAAGCAACCTAGAAGAATGGATAAAGAAGATGTGGTACATTTACACAATGGAGTATGACTCAGCTGTTAAAAACAATGATATCATGAAATTTGCAGGCAAATGGGTGGAACTTGAAAAAGTCATCCTGAGTGAGGTAACCCAGACCCAGACAGACAAACATGGTGTGTACTCACTTATAAGTAGATATTTGTTATAAAGTAATGGATAATCATGCTACAGTCCATGGACTTTGGGAGGCTAAGTAACAAGGAAGACTTAAGTAGGGAACACAAGGATCTCCCCGGGAAAGGGAATAGAATAAATTTCAAGGTAGAAAGGGCATGGGTGGGGTTGGGAACAGGAGGGATCAGGTGAGGGGGGAGAAAATACTGGGAGAAACTACTGGAATTGGGGGACATTTCAAGGTCAAAGCAGAAACCTAGTGCAATGGAAACTCCATGGAATCTATGAGAGTGATCCTAGCAAAGACTCCTAGTACTGGGGATACAAAGCCTGAACCAGTCATCTTCTGTAAGCAGGGAAGGCCTCCAGTGAAGGGACTGGGACATCAACCCAATCACAAACCTTTGATTTACAGTTTGTCCTGCCTACAGAGTGGGAGCTTAGCATAATTGTCATCAGAGAGACCAGAGACTTCATCCAGTAACTGATGGGACCAGATGCAGAGTCCCACAGACAAACACTAGTGAGAGCTTGGGGAGTCCTGCAAAAGAGGGGGAGAAAGGGGAGGAAGGAGAGGAGGTGAAAGTGGGGAGGAGGAGCCAAAGGATCAGAGGAACCAGAGGGGTCAGGGACACCACAAGAATATGGCCCACAGAATCTACTGCCTGGGACTCATGGAGGCTCATGGAGACCAGGGAACCTGTAGGGGTCTGACCCAGGTCCTCTGCATATATGTTATGGCTGAGTAGCATGGTGTTCTTGTGGGATTCCTAACAGTGGGAGCAGGAGCTGTCTCTAACTGTTTCCTGCTTGTGGGACCCTTCTCCTCTAGAGATACTGAGTTGCCTCCTCCAGCCTTGAAGTGACGGTATGTGCCTGTTCTTATTGTAGCTTGTTATGCCATGTTCGGTTGATGTTGCCGGAAGGACGCTCTTGTCTGAGGGGAGGCAGGGGGGGGGGGGGGGGGGAGAAACTGCAGTACACATGTAATATATGAGAGAAGAATAAATTTTTCTTAATACATTTTTTAAAGTGAGGTATGGAGTTTATTTCCAAGAACAAGAAGGTGTGGAAGAGACTGGGAAGTTGAGGGAACCCAGAGGAAAATAAGAGCCCAACCCCCAAAGAGCTCTGGCCTTTGGGGGATGCTGACTCCATGATGTCATAGATGTATGATGAGCATACGCAATGTGGTCAGCCTCTCCAAGCCCCAGTTCTCCTATCTGCAAAGAAGGAGCTGGAATAACAGCTGTGCCGTGGGCTTGCTGAAAGGATGCAGGGATAATGAGACGGCATGCTCAACAGAGGCTCTGGAGCATGTGGCTTAGGCCATTGCCAAGTGCCCGTGATGCCCAACATCGTGCTAGGATTTGGCACTGAACGAAGCAGACATGGCCTGCAAGGAGTTCAAAGTCTTGAGAAGAGAGCAAGACAGGTCACAAGGAGGCACACAAAACAGGACTCTTCGGGATTCACAGGCAGGAAGTGATGGGATGCGATAAGGGAACATTCTACACAGATGATAGCAGAACTCTGAAGGAGGACACAGGGGACACCCAAAGCAGACAACACTGTGGCAAGTGTACAGAGAGCAGGAAGGCCCCGTGGCCACTGTGTGAATCACCTGTCCCTTCCCCACCTGTGCTGGCCTGCTACCGTCTACATGATTGTGTTAAGTAATCTTAGATTTACAAATTCCAGAGCATCCAGCGACTTTCGGTTTATAAGGATGGCAATGGCCAGAATGTGTTTTTCTAAAGGTTTAGAGCTAGCCCTTCTAAAAGAAGGTCAAGGACAATTGGTATATTCTGGCCAGGCGGTGGAGTGGATACAGAGACACATGTCCTAGAAGACTCCCATCCATGCCCTGCTTATCTTTTCCTGCCCTGTAAGAGGTTTTCATATGCAGCCTCCTCCATATGGTGCTGGGAGAATAAGAACCTGCCCTGTTGTCTCAGTATCAGTCCTAAAATATACCTGATTCTCTTCTCACCAAATCTTGCCTCTCAAGTATTGGGTTTTGGGTAGCACGCAGACTAAGTTTGCCTACTCCAGCAGTGCCCCATTAGCAAATATCCCCCATCTGCCCCAGAGAGGCTGATGGGAAAGAAAGGGCAGACCTCTATTTTCTCTTCCTCCTTTCACTTCTGGCCACACATTGATGGGAAAAGGATAGATTCAGAGCAGTCAGTACGACAGGTCTCTGTATCGGTCTTTATTTCCAGTGGTGAGGAGTGTCTGGGGAACTGGCCTGACGGGTCTTTCTCCCTGTGATTGTGGAAACTTGAGTCCAGATCTTAGTGATCCCTTGGCACTGGATTCCTGCACACACAGAGAACCCAACCCTCTGTCCCTCCCCAGTTGCCTTCTGGGGCTGCTGTTCCCACAGACGCTGTCTTCTGCCTGGACACTGATAAATCAGCTGTTAGGGTTCAAATCAGACCACTTCACCTACTCCCATATGTTGTCCTCTGCATGGCTTCTAGGGAGCCCAAGCTCCTTGAGTGACATTTACAAAAATATTTATTTTTATCTATGCATGAGTGTCTATATGTTTGTCTGTACACATATGTGCACGTTCCCACAGAGGGCAGAAGAGGGTGTTGGATCCGCTGGAGCAGAAGTTACAGTGTGGTTGCTGGGAATTGAACTCAGGACCTCTGGAAGAGCAGCCAGTGCTCTTAACCTCTGAGCCATCTCTCCAGCCCCTCTTAGAGTGACTTTGGGTGCTTGTTGCACCCCAGCCCTACCGACACGTCCCACCTAATTCGTCTCAACTCTCTGTTCCTCGTTGTCTGGCTAGAGCTGGTAGCTGCTGTAGGCAGAACATCCTACAAGCATCTGCTCCTGGACGTCACATACACTGATCCTTCGCCTAGAATGCCTTTCCCTACCTTGTCCACTCAGCCCACAGGATGCTCAACAGAGGACACACAGCCCAGTGGGCGCTTGCCTGGCAATTTGATCCCACTTCAAGTACAAGCAGGCGCCACCTTGGTAACTGCCTCTGGGTTTTGGGGTCTAAGACCTTCAGCCAATGAGCATCCTTCTCCAGGAGCTTCAGCGGCCCCTGCCCAATGACAACATGAGGACACAGATGTCCCCAGGTTCTCCTCTTACAAAGTCCCTGCCAACGAAGATGACCATTTTGTGAATGTCCTGGGTGCTAAAAAGGGTGACTCTTGACTTCCCAAGGATCAGATTTCCAGGTTCTGCAAAGGTCTTCCTTTAGGAAAATGTCCTTTAATGATCATCTGGTGCCCTGGTAGAAACATTTTATAATGCCACAGTCTGGCAGGGTGGACCCTGAGGACTAGAGGCCCTTAGCATTCTGTCAAGACAGACCTACCCTTGCCATGAGGATCCTGCTAAATAAGAGGAGCAGGATGGGCCCCTCCTTCACACTCAGGGCAAAATTAACCAGTGGAAGACAAAGTGCTGCTCCAGCAGAGGCACAGTGTCAGAGATGTGACCAGAACTGACTCCCCAGATTATGCACTGCTTCTGGCTTCCCTGGAAGAGAAAGAACATTTTGAACTAACAGGACAAAGTGACTCCCAGCAAGGCAAAAACCAATCCAGATGAAAATGAAGTCTTCATTTTCATGAACACACACATGGGTATGGTGGCCCTCCTCCAGTAGATCAATAGGTGATCTGTGAAATGTGCAGTGACATCAGTATCAGCAAGGAACAGAGCACCTGAAAGCAGGTAAAGTTTCTAATTCTGATTTTTGGCTCCAATTTCAAAGAGACAAGCAATGAGAGCCACCATCCAGAGGGTGGCAGCCGCCCGAGTGGTTCTGAGTGGGGAGAGTCTCCATCAGGTAGGGTGAAGGGTTAATGACGTAAAGCCTCAGGTGGACTGAGAAGCCCTAGAAGGAAAGCTGACTTAACTGATAGCACCTGTGGAAGTGTCTGATCAGGAGAACTACACGCCACACCAGTGGGTACCTCCCACTTCCTGACTGCATGGGAACTGACCTGCAGATGGACTCTCCCATCCTCAAACTTCCCCTTCTTTCACCCTATAAAACCCCAAGACTCACTGCCCCATGCCATACTCACCAAATCTCTGTTCTATGAAGAAACTGCATCCCATCAGTTATTCTGATTAAAGGAACAATTCTGCTTCCCCCCCCCCCTCCGCCATCTCCTCCAGCAAGCTATATCCAACACAGGACAGAGGGTTTCCCATGCTGTCCTTCACCCCTCCGCTGCCCCTACCCCATGCTCCCAGATGCAGGGAGCATAGGGAATTCAGAAAGCTAGCTTAGGGCCATTTGAGTAGTAACTCTGGGCTGCAGAAGTCTGGATGCTCACACCCACAAGCTACAGGTCTCACTGTCTGCCATACATCTGTAGGAAGACAAGGCCAGGGTAGCCTCTCTCCCGCAGCCCTACTCTGGCCTAGGGGACAGGGAGGAGAGTCAGAGATAGGACTGGCACTTCCACATTTCATGTTTCCTGCGCCTCATGGGCCCACAATGAAACTGCATTTCCCAGTGTTCCTTGTGGCTGAGCAGAGCCATACTGCTGAGTTATAGCCAATAGGATGAAACATGTCCAGGCTGAGCTGACCACATTCAGCTTATTCTCTTTCCACCGTCAGGGGCTTGATGAAGAAAACTCCAGAGCCCAGAAAAAGCAAAGCCACAATAGAGGTGGAGACCAGGCCTGGCTGCACAGGACACCTGCGTACTCAAGTGAGAAGTCAGCTTTCCACATGCAGAACCTTGTGGCCCAGGCTAACTTATTACCTCTAAGGCAAGGGAAAATGAAGAGGGCCTCCGAGGCGGTGGAGGGGCTAGTGGTCAGGGCCCTCTCCCAGCACACATGTGCCCCACCCTGACCCACACATGCACCACCTACTGGAAGTCTTAACACAGAGGACCCTCCCATTACTCACAAAAGACAAAAAAAGGAGTAGAAACATCACAGGACAGTCACAAAGGAATGTTTGCCATAGGCATCTAGATAAATAGATGGGAAGACTTCTGATGCTTTCATGATGCCAAAAAAGGTTCAGAGTGCTGCCAGCAAATCAGTAAAACTAACAGGGTTAGATCAACCCATACAGCCTGAGTGAATGATACATGTGCTAGACGAACAAGGGGTGGGTGAGTGGACACATGGACCAGTGAGTAGATGAGTGGATGGATGGATGGATGGATGGATGGATGGATGGATGGATGGACGCTTACAGGCATGGATACATGGATGGACAGAGGCTGGGTAGATGAGTTTGTGGATGGGTTGATAAATGAACGGATGCGTGCATGCATATATGCATGATAGATGGATAAGGGTGAGTAGATGGATGAATGGTAGGTAGATGAGTAGACAGATGGATAAATTAATAGATACATGGGTGGTAGTGGGTGGATACATGGATGGAGGTTGATGAATGGGTGGAGGGTGGGTGGATGGGTGAGTGGATAATGAAGCAGTTCTGGACATGATCATGGCCGTGTCCATCTGTGTGGCCCACAGTGTTCTCGGTGCTGAAAAGACAGCAGTGAACAAACACAAATCACTTTCTTTTGTTAACTGAGCTGACCACGTTCAACTTGTTCTCATTCCACAGTCAGGGGTTTGATGGAGAAAACTCCAGAGCCCAGAAGAAGCAAAGAAGGCTGGGCTATGGCCAGAATACAAAAGGCCTCACCCAGGACAACAAACAAACCCCCTCTTTTCAAGAGCAGACAGGGACCCTGAACTGGATAATTACAAACCAGAGCTACCTGGGAAGAGGGAGCCTCAGTTGAGGAACTGCCTCAATCAGTTTTGCCCATGGCATCTGATTTTGATTTTCTTGATTCATGACATGCCCAGCCCACTGTGTGATGCACTACCTTTGGGAAGGTGGTCTGGGTTGTATAAGAAAGCCAACTGAGCAAGCCTTGCGGAGCAAGCCAAAAGCAGCATGATTCCATGGCCTCTGCTTCAGCTCCCACCTTCAAGTTCCCGCCTTGAGTTCCCACCCTGACTTCCCCCATGATGGACTGTGACCTGTGTGACCAAGCAACCCCTTTCCTCCCCAAGTTGCCTTTGGTTGTGGTATTTATCACAGCAAGAGAAAACAAACTTCAACAAACCCAGATAAGCATTCTCCAGACTCTGCAAAGATCCAGCCAACATCAGCTCAGCCTTGTCACATTAGGGAAACACAAACGGAGCTCACAATGAGATGTTTCCAGGGAAACAGGGCAGCAGGAGGTAAGGACAGGTCTTGACCAGGAAGGAAAGGAATTGGACCACTCGTGGGAATGAGGGACAGTCCATCTGGAAGACAGTTGAGTCCTCAGACAAGTAAATATTGAATCCCTATATGACTCAGAAACTGCAGTTCTTGGTACTAAACACAAAGTGAAATAAAATTGAGACTCAGACGGGTATTTCTCCACCTGTGACCAGTGTCACTCTTCCTGACAGCCAAGAGGTCCTCTACAGGTAAAGGTGGACTGTGATGACAAGGGGATGTTTTCCCACCTTAAGAAGACATGGAGGTGGGGTTAAGGAGAGGACTCATTTCATGAAGTTCCTGAGGTATAACCATGAGAACCTGATTAGACCCCCATGTAGAAGCTGGGCATGGGCAGCTGATTAGATCCCCATGTAGAAGCTGGGCATGGGCAGCTGGACCAGCCCAAACAGCAAGCTCTTGTCTCAGTGAGAGACCCTACCTCAAAAAATAAGAAGGGGAGTAATTGAGAAAGGTCACATATGTTGAACTCTGGCCTCTATGCGCACCCTCAAGCATATGGGCGCACACACGAACACATACATATGCATACATCACACACACGTATACACACAAAGACAAATAATTATAACACACGTGCCACCGCGGGTGACACTTGAGGACTTTGTCTATGAAAAACCAGGAGTGAATGCTTTGTGTCTGCAGGGCTGACAGTCTCAGCCGCTACTGCCTCAGCTCTGACACTGTAGCACAAAACAGCCACAGGCCACAGAAAACGACTAAGCACAGTTGTATCTCAATAAAACTTTATTTACAAAAAGACAAAGGGCCTCCTCAGCTTGCCAGGTGCGACTGTGAGCGCTCCCTCCGGTGTAGGAGGCAGTGGAAAACTGGCTTTGATAGCCCAGCAGTGGCATTCCTAGCCCAGAGGTTTTGATTTACAATGCCCTGTCAAGCTCTCTGCACATGTTTCCCACGTCTCTGAATTGTTCCATTTTCTCCAGTTTTGAAAAGGTTTGAACAGAGAAATAATAGCTCAGCAAAATGTATTCTATCCATACTTCCCCCCCCCAAAAAAATTTTTTTTAAAGCTGGTTTTATAAAAGAGAGCCACAGGGTTTATACAGTCCACAGCAGTTTGCTGTATATTTCAGGGCATCTAGAAGTAACTGCTGGAGGAGCTGAGAATACTAATTACCCAATTTGATAATTACACATTGCAGCCACACGTCAAAGTCTGATACCCCATAAATAAGTACAAATATTGTGTCAATTTTAAAAGCGCATTATTTGGTAATCAAAAGAAATTAATTACTGGGCTGGTGAGGTGGATCTGTGGGTAAAGTGCCTGTGGCACAAACATAGAGGCCTGAGTGTGACTCCAGCACCTGTGTAAAAGCCAGGCTTGGTGGCACACACCAGTAATCTCATTGGGGACAAGAGGTCATCTAGTCTGTTAAATCCAGGAAACCCAGGGTCAGTGACATTGTCTCTAAAAGAAAGAGAACATGGAAACCTAAAAAACAGTGTACACACATGTGTTCATGTACACATATACCTGCTACATGCATGTGCACCAGAACACACAAGAACATGCATACACACACATATACACATGAGAGAGAGATAGAGACAATTCAGAGACATGGGTGATAGACACATCTGTGCTGATAGACACGAGCCCTAATAACTCTTGAAAACCCCTTAGAACTGAAAGTGACCACAGGGGTCACAGCTCTGCAATGGCAGGCACTTGGTAGTGTCTAGTTTGGGAGCAACTGAGGAGGTAGTTATGCTAAGTGATGAAGATGTTCTAAACTGGGTGGCAGTGGGCACACAGCTCTGAAAGTATTGCTAGAGTGGACACTTTCCATGGGCAGATTGCTTGAAAGGGCAACAAAATTTCAGTAAAACTATCATCAAAGGGACTTAAAACAGGCTGGGGATGTGACTGGACATCAGAGCGTTGGCTTGGCAAGCTCGAGGCTCCTCTGTCTCAGCACCATAAACAACAGAACCTAATAAAAGGGTTGGACAGCTTCCACTCAAGTCCACAGACTGAGAGAGACGAGTGCCAGAGGCTACTGGCAGAAGCAACCCAGAGAAGCCCTGCCTCCAGCCCATCACATCAGCCTCTCCAGGCAAGCAGGGCCGGGGCAGCCAGGACAGAGAACCGGACGAGCCTTCTTGGCATCCATCCAGCAGGCCCTGGGACACCAGGCTAAGTGGACTCTGGCCTCTAAGACCAGCCACTTAGAGCATGTCTGGAGTCCGAGGTTCTAGGGACTTCAGGTGTGGGTGGCTCCCTGATCCCACAAGGCCACGAAGCCTGTTGGGCATCTATGCCACATTCAAATATTGCAGTGCCTCTGGGGAGCCCAGCAGATGGCTGCTGATGACAAGGCTGTGGGAGGCAGCAGATGGGAGGCAGCAGGAGCAGAGGGTGTCTTGGATTCCCTCAGCTACTCCAACACGTGGACCTGACAGCTGTCTGCTTCAAGGCAGGGGCCTCCCAGACTGTGGGAACGCACCGTGAGCATCCCAAAGAGTGTCCAGAGCCTAAGAAGCAGAAGAGGGGCCAGAACTGCAGGTAGGAAAACATTTCTGATGGGGCAAAACCAGTAGCAGGCCAATGGGTTCTGTTGTTGTGCTATGTGACATCAGGCTCCTGCTCAACGTCTCTGCATCAGCTGTCTTACAGCTCTGACATAAAGCAGAGATAACGGGTACCATGCTAGAGAGCTGTGGGAAGAACGAAATGCAGGGTGTGACAGCGGCTGGAACGGATGGAATCAATGTTAGTTGAGTAGACAGAAACACACACTGGGGTCCTTTCCAAGTTACTTTGTGGCTGGCCAGGAGGAGTTGCAGAGCTGGGGAACAGAATTAAATAGCCAAGCAGATACTTGTCAACCTACTTTCATATGGCTCATCTGAGTCTCATAAATCCACAAACAGCTTTCCATGACACTCATCCTACAGAGGGGACCTTGAGCTACAAGAGATGGGTAGCATGCCAGATGTCCTACAGACCCTGAGGCAGAGTTGGAATGTGAATCCAGAACCCTTGCTCCTGGACATGCCCTCAGGAACTGTATGGTTAAACCCTAGCTCTGGCACTGTGTGGCCCAGAACAGGTGTTTTAACTCTCTAAGCCTTAACTTCCCCATATGAGAAACAAGAGAAATCAAAACACCTCTGTGGGCTACAATGAGGGCTCATTAGAATCACATGCCTGCAGACAGTGCCTATTAAGTGTTTACTGTGTACCAGAGAAGGTGCGGCAAAGAGGACCCCATTTCTTTTTTTTTTTTTTTTTGGTTTTTTGAGACAGGGTTTCTCTGTGTAGCCCTGGCTGTCCTGGACTCGCTTTGTAGACCAGGCTGGCCTCGAACTCGCAAAGATCCGCCTGCCTCTGCCTCCCAAGTGCTGGGATTAAAGGCGTGCGCCACCACTGCCCGGCTTTGGACCCCATTTCTTAGAGACTGTATGCATTAGGCAGACTTACTACATGGGGCAGGTGGCAGCACAGAGCCCCCTCAAGGCCCTCGGCTCCTTGCCTGGAATACAGCAGCTGAGCCCAGATCCCTGTCCCATGGGACAAATTCCCAGAGGAGTCAACCGAAATGGAGACAGGCTGACCACAGATAACAGCTTCAGAGGTGTCATGTGACTTTTCCAGGGGTGACATGAGCAACCCTGTGTTCACTCCAGATAGAGCACCAACGACAGACTAAAGAAAGTATCCTGCCCGAGGCCAGCTTGGTGAGCCGGAGAGGTTGCCAGGGTCACTGACAGAGCTGGGCATCGCAGAGAAGCTTCATCCCTAAAGATGCCACCCTTCCGTTGTTCCTGTCTGCACCGAGTTCAGGAGCACCCCTGAGAGATTTGTCCTTTTCAGAAGTTTCCTGGGGTTTGTGAGCTTTGCTTCCTGAGCCTGAAAGAAGTGTTTCAACCTGGAGGCAATGGCTACAGCTGTCTTCAGCTATGGTCTGTTGGCCACTTGCTTTGGACCTGTGGATGGCAGGAGTACACACAGGAAAAGCAGGGAGAAGGGTCAGGGTCCTTATGTCTCCTTCTGAGGAACATCTCCAACAACCTCTCTGGGCCTCAGTTTCACCAAGCATAGCCTGGTACAGAGACAGCTTCAACTTCACCAGGCCCTGTCCCCGAAGCTTCTTCTGTCTCTGAGTGGTGCCCTAAGAGACAAGTCTTTAGCATGTGACCTGTGGGGGCATTAAATATCCCAGTCTGGCACCTTCCTACCCTTGCAGGCTGGGAACAGGGCTTGGTCCCTTTCTTGGAGCAGCAAACAAAACAAGAAGGAACAAGAAGAGTAAAACACAAGAGGCAGAGAGGGCTGGGGGAGTCCAGAACCCCTTCACTCCAGCCCCACCCCAGCACTCCCTCCTGGCACACATTCACCTGGCCCTCCTTGCCCAGCTCACCTCCCTGGCCCAGTTTGCCCAGGATTCTCTTCAGTTCCATAGCCCCCGCCAGAGCAGGAGACAAGCTGGTGTCACAGGGAATGCCAGAGCCCCTGCTCATGTTATCTCAAACAAGATGTCTCCACCTCTGTTAGCCTCAGTTTCCCCACGCATAGCCAAGTGGGGACATAACTTCTCAGAGTGAGTTGTAGGGCTCAGGTGGGCCTGGCATTTACTAAAACAGGAGTAAGTTAGTGGTGTGTGTGTGTGTGTGTGTGTGTGTGTGTGTGGTGCAAGTACATTTGGTCGTGTGGTAGCCAGAGAATAACCTTGGGTCAAACACCATCCACCTGTCTTTGTTTTGTTTGTTTTTATAGGGTTCTTTCAATGTCCCGGAGATTGCAAGCAGGTTAGTCTGCCTGGCCAGTGAGCACCAGGGATCCTCTGCTTCTGCCTCTCAGCACTGGGATTGCAAGCTTACGCCACCCACACCTAGGCTTCTCCATCTGTGTTCTGGGGCTCAAGCTAAGATCCTCCTCATGCAGCCACCTCCTCGGCCTTATCGGCTTTTGCTATTGTTACTACTAGTCATTCAAAGGCATCCTAAGCAAAACAAACTGGCATCCTAAAGCCACTGCTGGGGAAGAGGCTAAAACAGCTTGACTTTAACCAAATCAACCCCCAGAGAGACAGCAAGCAGAGTGTCCCCAAGTGAGGATGACAGCGAAGCCACACACAGGACCCTCTGTGGTAGGTGCTGGTGACTGCAGATCTCACATCCTCAAGCTGGTTCTGGTTTGGTGTCTCAACCAGGTGGTGGGTCCCTTGGCTATGAGCTTTTCTGTAAACTCACCGAGAGCCCATTACCTGTGTGTTTCCATTAGTAAATGACATGGGGGAGACCACGGTCTGCCCCCTGGATTCACAAGTCTGTTCCCAGGTTCAACTGTAGAAAGGAAATACTTGAGAAGAAATCCTGCCAGGCACTGTGGTGCACCCCTGTCACCTGACTGCTCAGGGGGCTGAGGCAGGAGGATCCTGAGTTTGCAGATAACCTGAGCTGTATAGTGAGATCCTGCCTCAAAAACAAAAACAAAAAGGAAAGTGGCCCATACCAAACACAGACTGGCTTCTTTCTTATCATTGCCTTAACAAGTCTGACTAGCAGTATGTATATATCATTTACATAGTATTTGCATCTCATTTGCATTGTGCCTGGTAGGATAGGCTATCTGGAATATACTTCTTAGGTACTGCACAGGCTCTATCGAAGAGCACATAGTATCAAGCACATGGAAGATGTTAGATACAAATATTGTATCATTTATATGAGATGTGACAGGTGCATATTTTGGGAAAAAGTGAAGTCACTGGGGGTGTGGCCTCAAGGGGGCTTTGGGAGCCTGGTCTACCCTTCCTGCTGTGTGTGCTCTGCCATGTAACCCTGACAGAAGTGTTGCCTCACATGGGCCTAAAATAGTAGGGCTAAGGATCAGGGCATGGAGCCTTCCACACTATGAGCTGACATAAATCCTGCCTCTTTGTAAGTTATGCCAAGTATTTGTTACAGTGGCAGTGAACTAACACACATGCAATAAGATCCAGTTACAAATGTCAGGATATCCCAAGCAGGGCAGTTCAGCAATGAGCAGCAGGTAGACTTGCAGGCGAATATTCTCTTAAAGGAAGCTATAGATCCTGGCCACCTCACACAAGCCTGCTGGATGCACACTACCTAATCCTGTGCCAAGCCCGTGGACCCCAGAGCGGCACAGCCATTTCTCAGCAGAGTGTGCTGAGCCCACAGAGCCACTTAGAAATTTAAATCACCACTGTTTACGCTCAACAGGCTTCTCAGCACAGAGAAAGTATTTCCAATTATAGAACATGAAAGCCGGTCACTGGTTGGGGTTAATACAACGTTGCACGAGAGAATGAGCAGGCAAAGCTACCCAGATCCCTAATTACCTGGAAAGGTAATCCTGCATAATTGGAATTGGAGCAGCTAAAGTAATCATTAGATGTTGTGATCTGGGAGCCGTCCTCCCCCAGGCTGAGGGGCTTCCCATGAATCCATAATTAGAGATGCCGAACTCTGGGAAAGAAAGGCAGGATCAGATCTGGGGTGGTGGGGATGGGGCTGATGGCCCTGAGGCTGGGCAGCTGGGAGGGAAGGGTGGCATAGAGCATGGGACTCTGCTCCAAAGCCCTCAGCACCAGGAGGTGAGACCATGTTGACCAGAGACTGATGTGTGACCTTGAAGGAGCACTTGTGCCTCTCTGGGTTCCACCATTGTTCATCTCTTCACTGTTGTCTCCTGAGAGCCTGCTGCTGTCCCCACATCACGACACAGCCTGTGTTTTCACAGGCCATTCGTCCCATGGAGCTATTTCTCCTGCTGCCCTGAGTCCAGACAGGAAATCACTTCTTCTAGACCCTTCCTGCATCAGCCACCGCCACCTACCCTCCTGAAGGTCACACTGTCCACAGACTATGGTTCTAACCCTTTGTCTGTCCCTCTGGAGCAGTGGGTCTCAACATTCCTAATGCTATGACCCTTTAATACAGTTCCTAATGTTGTGGTGACCCCCAATTATAAAACTATTTTGTTGCTACTTCATAACTGTACTTTTGCTACTGTTGTGAATCATAATGTAAATATCTGACATGCAGATATGTGAAAAAGTTGTTTGACCCTCCAAAGAAGTCTCAACCCTCAGGATAGGAACCACTGCTTTCTTTAGAGGGTAGGTGGCTAGAAGCAGGGCTGCAGGATTCTCCTCACTGCCCAATACCTGCCACACATAAAGGGACAATTGCAGGACCAGGTTGGATGACTTAGGACAGGACAGCCTGCTCATTAGCAAGGCCACAGTATGCCTGCCTCGGGGGTTAGGAGGGGTAAAATGGCACCAGGTTGGTGGACTCTGTGTTTGTTTTAGACAGGGCATTACTATGGAGCCGTGGCTGGCCTGGAAGTCACTATGGAGACCAAGTGGCAGTCCAAGAGGACTGTGCTGGTCAGCGATGACCCCAAGTAGTGCCAATGGCAGTTTGAGCCCCCATGGAGTCGGTTCCACTCTCTCCCCAGTATGTTCTCATCTCCACAAACCCCACTTCTACGACGTAATCAATACAATGCACTAAATTAAGTGAGCAGAAGAACTGTGTTGTGGTTCAGGGCAGCACGGTTGAGAGGCTGAGAAACTGGAGGAGCGCAGCTAAGAACCAACTCAGCTCAACTGAGCCTGGATCAGCTCTCAGCAGAGCTGTTTTACAGCCCTGAGACATGAAACAGGCTAGTTATGACATCGTTTCACATAGATTTCTACCTGGTCCCCTTCAAAAATCCTAGCTTGCTGGCCACAGCAAGGGGAAATAGAGACAGGTTACAGCTGCTCGGCCTGCAGACTGCAGAGGTTGGAGCCAGCCTCTTGAACTAACGGGATCTCCTCCCAGGATCTAGGCCCAAGGCCCCTTCCCTCTTTCCTTTTTTCATTCAACAAACGTTTACTAAATTCCTGTGTGTCAATACCATCTGACACTCTGGAACAATGGAGGACAGACATTTTGCCTGTCCTTAGGGAGTGTCAGCCTGGTAGAGGAGATGGCTCTAATACAGTGTGATTGGTTCTGACAGGACACATCACTACAGACAGGCATCTGACAGAGGGTCAGAGATGCCTTTTCAAAATGGGTCATGTCTATGAAGGGTCTGAGGTATGAGTAGACATATATAAGTTCAACAAGGCATAGAGGCATGAGAAGATACTGCGGAGTTAGGGAAACGGATTTTAGGAGGCACCCAGGGCTGGAGCCCTTGGACTGGAACTTAGAGAGCCAGGTTTCCAGGGCTGCCAGCTGGACTCTGGCCTGGGCATTCTTGTGTGTCAGGATTCTGCTTCGCAACCCATGTTGCTGTAAGCAGTTGTCAGACATTCATTCTCTTCTAGAATATTCTGTGGGTGCAGAATGGATTTTAAGCAGTGCAGCCTGGAATACAGGCAGCTGAGCAGTCACTGTGAAACCCTGGAGAGGGTGAGGTACAAGGTCCTCTAGAGACCAGAGTGTGGCGCTTCTCATACAACTGGACCTGGAAAAGGAAAAGTCGCACATGACTGTCTTGCAGGCCTGGGAGATGATCAGGGTAGGTTCCTGTGGAGGGCGTGTGCAGCACTGGGAATTCCCCAGGGAGGTGGTCAATAACAGCTGGAGGCAGATTCTAGAACACAGGAGAGGTAGCAGGGCCCAGGAAGCCACCACTCCTGGCCCACAGTTTGCTCTTAAATAAGACGCTACCTGTCATGCCAGCATTCAGAAGGCTGAGGCACAAGGGTCACAAGTTCAAGGCTAACCTGGGCTACTTAGTGAGACTCTGTCTAAAAAATAACAAATAAATAAAGGATTTAAAACTATGTATTTGCTGGGCAGGAGTGGCACACACCTTTAATCCCAACACTCAGGAGGCAGAGGCTGGTGGATTTCTGAGTTTGAGACCAGCCTAGTCTACACAGTGAGTTCCAGGACAGCCAAGGCTACAAAGAAAAACCCTGTCTTAGAAACCCCCCCCCCAAAAAATAGGGGAAGAAATGGGGGCCAAACTAGGACTGGAAACCATAAATCTCAACAGAAAGTTCATGAAGGAAGGACAGAATTGAAAATGCCCCCATGTCACAACTTGGCCAACAGCTTGGGGCCCCTGTTAGCCCCATCTTCATGACTGTCATGGATCTAAAGTATCACATGGTTTTTACTAGCTCTCCAGAAAGAGATTCCCCCAATGTTTTACAGTAGAGTGGATTTTTCATTTTTCATTTTTACTTCAGAACCTGCTGCCATGTGAGTTACATGTTTACCTTGCTCCTTTCCCGGAGACAGTTATTCGAGGCCAGTCCCCCCTGCACCTCCTGTGGCTGCCCTTGCTGCCCTGTACAAGGAAGAGCCCATGAAACCCTGTCAGAAAAGTTTATGTGAATGTAACAGATACACAGGGGTCCTTCTGGTGTGTAATGAGGCAGCACATAGCTGTCCCCCACCAAAAATCAGGCCACCTCAGGGGAAACCGAGGTCCTGACGATAACCAGGGGAGAAGTTAACAAACAAACGAACAAGTGTCACACACTCCCACTAGCCAAAGTCATGCTGGCAGCATCAGCCACCATCAGCCATCATCAGCCACCACCATTTTATACCTGTGGCTGGGGAGAGGGGGGAGGGGGGGCAGAAGTAAGGAAATTCAAGTCTATTTTCAGAATGAGGTTGGTAGCACGTAGCAAGTAGAGAATGCTGGTGCCAGCTCAGGCATCTTCAGTCGTCAGCTCCCTCCATGGTACTGTGTGGCCCAGCCATACAGACTTCAGTCAAAGAGCAAGTCACAAGTCAACATGTGGGCAGCACTGCTGGCTCAAGGTCAGTTTAATAGGAAGGTTAAACAAGGGGACCCTGTTATGTGATATATATATATTTTTTTTTTTTTAAAGAGCTTTCTAAGTTAGGTGTGAGCCCAGCACACAGGAATTTGAGACAAGAGAGTCACGAATTTTAGGTTAGCCCAATGATATAGCAAGATGATACACTACACAACACACACACACACACACACACCGGCTGGAGAGACGGCTCAACAGTTAAGAATACTGAATGCTCTTCCAGAGGTCCTGGGTTCAATTCCCAACGCTCATATGGAGGCTCATAATCCCCCCCTCCCAGGGGATCCCATGCCCTCTTTTGGCCTTCTCAGGCACCAGGCACACATATGCATGTACATACATGCAAGGAAATAAATAAATACATAAATACATAAATATCATCATTTAAATCATCATTTGAAATCATTCTAATGCTAGGGTGTGGTTCACTGGTGAGTACCTGCCCGATACATGTGAGGCCTGGGTCCACCCCACCATAATTAAGTAAATCAGTGTTTAAGATCATGGTGGCAACCAAGTGCCTCAGGATGGGACATGTATGCAAATAGAACATGGCTCCAAGGGACCTGAGGAAGCAGAGGAAGTGGTCCTAGCAGCTGGACACTCTCTCAACCGAGGAAACTGGCTCCTTCCTGCCAGCCGAGGGGCACTGAGCTTCGTCCCTTGTCCCTCAGTCTCCGGGGCTGCTTGCTGGAGCTTTCCCAGGAAATGGCAGACCTGCAGTATAGCCAAGGTGCCCCTCCTTCACTGGTCTCCCCTACTTCATTACACCTAGAGATAGACAGTGCTGTGTAACAGCACATCCGGCTTCTGGAAGTCTTATGGTTGCAGGAGAGACACTCCAGGCTCTGACAAGTCACTGGGCCAGGGCACATCCCCAGGGAGGGCGGAGCTAACTACTCACCTTTCTCTGAAGCTGGGGCCAGGTCAATGAAACTGCGGCATTTCTCACCTTGGAAAAGAAGAGAAGGGTTTCAGAATGGGAGGACATGATCCCACAGTCTCTCCCTCCAAGAGTTCCAGAAGCAGCACTGTCCCCCCAACCCAGCCCATGAGGAAGCTGCCTTAGCCATGATTCCAAGGAGCCCTGTTGTGTGCCAGGGGCTTGGGTGGGAGCTGCCAACTCCCCATCCCAGATCAAGCCACAGGCACGGGCTCCTCTGCCTCCTGTCCTGCATCTGTCTCCTTCTAGTTTCCACCCTACCCAGGCAGTGCCTCCTGTTCTCCCAGACTCATTCAGTTACTTCCTGTCCATTCCGTATGCTGATCACATGAAGCATATGGTCACCTGGACTATTGCAAGATGATACACTACACAACACACACACACACACACACACACACACACACACCTTTGATAATATCTCATGGAAAAGAGCCCAAAGTCCCATTGTGAATCAAGAGAGGTTTCTTTCTACTGGCCTATCCAGACTCCTCTCCACACCTTTCCTGCCTCAATTCCTCTTGTCTGTTTGGAGCCTCCATAGCTCTCAAAGTTCCCTGACCACTTCTGGCTCCTGAGCTTCCCGGTAGCCATATGACAATGACAGTGTTGGCAGATGGGGCTAAGACAGGGCCTGATCACAGAGGGTCTTGAAAATCCTTCCAAGGAGTTGTTTTGTGGGTCTCCCCTTTCCTCAGTGGCTGTTGGCCACCAGTCCATGAGGGCAAGGGGAGCAGAGGTGGGGGGATGGAGGGGGCAGGTTCAGTTAGCCTGTGAGTGTAACTGATTGACTTCCCTGATCAGCTTCAGGATTGACTTCCACAATCAGCTTCAGTGAAGCAGCTCAACTTTATTCAGGGTGAACAAGGGTTATATAGAATTTTGGGGAATGAGTGGGGATTCCTGGGGTGGGTGTACATCATTGGTTCAGGGCTTAAAGTACTGGGAATGCCTCATTTGTACTGAGAGGCATTCCATGAATTCCAGGTGCTTGCTGGGTGGGTTCTTATTGGAAGAAAGGAAATTGAGCCTATAATTTTCCCAAGGACTACATGACAATCCTCAGGTAGAGGATGTGGGGGTCGGGCTCCCCAGATAAGGTCAGGCAGAGAAGAGGAAGCCCCATTGACAAAGGGAATCCTCCATTTTGTGCAGCACTCAGGGGCTGTCTGGTCATGGTAGACTGCAACCTCAGCAGCAGGGTGTGCCAACATTGTCTCTACTCCGATCTGTGTCACTCCTTCCCAAGATCCATCAGGCCACACACAGGTAGGTGGACACCACGCTGGCTGATCAAGCATGGTTGTTTTTACCCTGTACTTTTGCACTGAGAGGACCCTTATCTCCCTTTGCAGATGAAGACCACAGGCTCTGAGATGCTGAGCCACCAGCCTGGGTTGAGTGGCAAAAACAGTGCTGCTCAGATTGTGATCAACAATATAAAGAGAGATGTGTTGACAAGTAAGAACATTCTGGAAGGGAGAGATAAGGAGAAAAAGGCAGAGGAATTGGCTTAGTGGCAAGCAACAAGCATGCATAATGACCTGAACTCAAGTTTTACCACACATCCCCTCAAGAAAGAAAATTGAATTCACTGTTAGATTTTGAGTAAACTGTTTTAAGCCTTCTTTAATGATACTGTTTTCCAAAAGCTGTAGGGAGATAAGTGGACTGTTCAAATTCAGACCACACCAGCACCACACTGATTGGACCTAGAATTCTTTGTCTTTATGACCCCTTCCCTACATAGAAAAGGAAACTAATGTCAGAAATCGTGCTTCATCCAGGGGTAGGAGCCGACGCCTATAATCCCAGTGTCTAGGAGACTGAAGTAGGAGGATCATTAATTTGAAGACAACCCTATAGTGAGACCCTAACTAGGATAGACTCTCCTAGTTATAGATCCTAGTTAGGATTAATATTGCTGTGATAAACACCATGACCCAAAAAAACTTGGGGAGGGAAGGGTTTATTTAATTTGCACTTCCATATAACAGTTCCTCATCAAAAGCAGTCAGGGCAGGAACTCAAGTAGGACAGGAACCTGAAGGTAGGAGCTGATGCAGAGGCCATGGAGGGAAGCTGCTTACTGGCTTGCTCCCCATGGGTTGCTCAGTCTGCTTATAGCACCCAGGACCATCAGCCCAGGGAATGGTACCATTCACAATAGGCTGGGTCCTCCCACATCAATTACTGTGGTGTGAATAAAAATGGCCCCCATAGGCCCATAGAGAGTGCACTACTAGGAGGTGTGGCCTCATTGAAGTGGGCATGGCCTTGTTAGAGGAAGTGTGTCACTGGGAGGTGGACTTTGAGGTTTCAGAAACTAAAGCCAGATCTAGTGGCTCATTGTCTCTTGTTGCTCCCTGAGGATCCAGAATTAGAACTCTCAGCTACCTCTCCAGCACCATATCTGCCTGGTTGCCAGCATGCTTCCCATCATGATGATAATGGACTAAACCTCTGAACTGTAAACTAGCCCCAGTTAAATATTTTCCTTTATAGGAGTTGCTGTGGCCATGGTATCTCTTCACAGCAATAAGACCCTAATACAATCACTAATTTTAAAAAAATGTAAGGAGCTGGAGGGTTGACTCAGTGGTTAGGAACAATGGCTGCTCTTCCAGGGGTCTTGGGTCCACCTCCAAGCACCCACATGGTCACAACTGTCTATAACTCCAGTTCCAGGGAATGCAATATGCACACATCATAGGCATAATACATATACATGCTGTACAGACATGCATATCTGCAAAGGACCCATACACATAATTTCTTTTTTTTTTTTAAGATTTATTTATTATGTATACAGTGTTCTGTCTGCAGGTATATCTGCAGGCCAGAAGAGGGCACCAGATTTCATTATGGATGGTTGTGAGCCACCATGTGGTTGCTGGGAATTGAACTCATGACCTCTGGAAGAGCAGCCAGTGCTCTTAACCGCTGAGCCATCTCTCCAGCCCACATAATTTCTTTAATTAAAAAAAAAAATGACCTGGTATGGTGGTGCATGCCTTTAATCCCAGCACTCAGGGAGGCAGAAGCAGGTGGATCTCTGTGAGTTCAAGACCACCCTGGTCCACACATGGAGTCCAGGACAGTCAGAGATCTGTTACACAGAGAAACCCTGTCTTGAAAAAGCAAAACAAAAACAAAAACAAAAAAACCCTAAAAACTAAGAAAAGAAAATGTAGGCATCAACCCAATCTTAGGGAGGCGTTTTCTCAGTTGAGGCTCCCTCCTCTCAGATGACTCTAGCTCATGGCCAGTTGACATAAAACTAGCCAGTACAGTATCTCAAAAATTTATATTTTACAACCTCATTGGCCTAAAGATGAATGTGTTAAGTATCAAGTACTTTATTCATTTCAAAATTTAACCTTTTTTTCTGATTTTAAAAGAAATTAAAACATCTACATGGGCCTGTGGGAATATGGTGGCCCTTGACTCTCCCTTGGTTCTAAACAGGACAAGCTCCCAGCACTAGCTCTGGCTCCAGTTCCAAATTGTATTTAAGGGTTATATGCCAGGGTTTTGCTGTCTCTTCCCTTTAACAATGTTTTGCTAGAGGTATCATTCACATGGCCCAGGATTCACTGTTTTAAGACAAGTCAATGGCTTTCCACGTTTCCCTGGTATTGTCACATCTTGGTGACAATCTTCATGATCAATTTAACACATTTTCATTGCCCCCCTGCCAAAAACAAAACAAACAAACAAACAAAAAATCCTGTACCTATTTGCACTCCATTCTCCCTTCCTCCAACCCTTCCAGCCCTGGGCTATGACTAATCTACTTTCTGTCTCTGGGTTTGCTTAGTGTGGGATTTCAAAGAAATGGTCACCCACTCCATAGCCTTCTGTGACTGGCTTCTCTCTCTTAGCAACATAGTTCTAAGATGTCTGAGGTGTACAGTGTATTGGCACTTCATTGATTTTTTTTTAATACAGAATCACATTTCTTTGATTTTCTTTCTGAAGCTTCAGTTACCTGTGGTCAACCACAGTCTCAAAGTAATAAATGGAAAATTCTACAAATAAAAACTCAGATGTTTTTGTCACATTTCATTCATAGTAGCATGGTGCCTTGAAACTGTACTTTTAAATTATTAAATATTTATTAATAACTATATTCACTTATAACAAATACACTTACTTAACTACTATTCCTATAAATTCCTACAACCCCTATGAATGCCTACAACCCCTAAGACCTAACCACTAAACCTATTAATAACTATTACAACTATTTTCCTAACCTTTTAGAAGGATACAGTCTCTGGGGCAAGTCCTCAGTCATCAGGAACACAGTCTCTGGGGTAGTCCCTTTAATGCACTTAGCAGTCTTTATTCTGGAATATCTCAGACATAGATCCGTCAGGGTAAATTGGCTATGTCAGTCTCACCTTAAATAAGGCTTGAGGCTTTCTTCTCTCTGGGAGACCTCAGCCAACTGTAGGCCAACTTATTTCCTTCGCATCAGCAACTCTGCCTCAGTCCTTAAAGCCAGCCACAGTTTCGTTCAGGCCACTGTTCGGACAGGTCAAATCCCTCTAGGCAAAAGCTGAGCCACAGGGTTTAGTCCTTGGCCTTTTGCTGTCTTGCTGAGGCTTTCTCTGCTCACCAGCTTCCTTCTGCCTCAGGGAGATCTGGCCATCAGTCCACCAGCACTTTCTCCATCAGAGGATACAAACTACTCGTTGTCCTTTCTAGCATGGAGCCCCTAGCATGCAGCTCCCTGGGCTCATCCACTTGTCCTTAAATAGGATCACTCCTTGTTCCACCTGCTTCAGCTTAATTTGGGCTCTGCCCACTTAGCAGTTGAAAACAATGCCAGGTCATAAAGTCTTTCCTTGTTTCACCTGGCTTCGATGTTGTTTTTCAGTCCATAGAGACTCCCCTCGTTTCACATGACTTCATCCATAGCTGATAAGCTAATTGCTCACAGCCAAGTTGATCTTCATGCCCCAGATTAAGAGACTGTATCAGAAACCTAGATATTTACTAAATCTAATTTATATTAATCTATCTCCCTACAGTGCATTCCCACACTCATGCTACACCTCAGACCTTTGAACAACGGGTCCACAGGTATACAATGCCTCTTGTCAATCCCTCAGTAGCCTTGTTGTTATCTGATGAATACCACAGTGTCACAATGCCTGTATCTGGGTAACCCTTATTTTACTTAATGAAGGTCCCAAGTGTGAGAATAATGGTGCAGAGGAGATCCTGTACAGAGAATATGAAAGGAGAGACAGTTCAGGGGCTCTGCCAGTGCTGCAGGGCATGGGGGAAACAGTCCAGATGTGGCTTTCTCTACAGGAGGGTCCCAGTATCCACTGAATCTTGGACCACATGTCCTGAAGATAAAGCACACAGTGCTTGCACTGCATTTCAGCAATCCATTCTCTAGTCCACGGGCATTTGGATGTATGTCCCTTTTGAGGACATTTGCCAGTGTTCATGGACAAGTGTTTTATGGACAAATTTTTGCTTCTCTAGGGCATTCCCTGGGAGTAAAATCATGGGTCATAACCTCAAGGGGACACAGGCTGTCTCCTAAGCAGCTGAACCATCTGGTCTCCCACCCACAGTAAATGAGGCCTCTAGTTCCCTAACCCTGGAATTGCTTACCCTTTGTCCCTAGGGTTGTCCTTGAAGTTACCTGGCTATATACCTAGTAGACACCTAAATAATATCTAAATAGATATAAAGAAGCAGATGAGAGGTATAGGAAGATAGATGATACCTACATAGATGATAGATGGATGACAGATCAATAGGTAGTAGATTACAAATAGGTGATGATGGATGATAGGTAGATACATGATAGATATAAGCAGACGATAGAATAAAGAGTTCAGGCTTTAATGAAGACCCACTTATTGCATTTTTCTTCATCCTGCCTGACTTGGGATCATATCTGAGGCTTGCCTAATGCATCTCATGAAGATTCACTGATTCAGTCTCCAAATTGTGCACTTTTAACACTTGCGCTACCATTGACCATATGTCTGGGTATGAAGGGGCCCACTTTGGCATGCGGGTCCCCAGCTATTGCCACACCACTCCTCAAGATGACTTCTCAACACTGGATTGTCTTGGCTCTTTCACAGAAAGCCATCAGTGTGAGTATGGGCTTCATCTCACCCCTGCGTGTATATAGCTGCTCTATATAGCTACCATTATGCCAACACCATATTGTCTTTGTAGCTTTGTAGTGTGTTTCGAAATTTAAAATTCTGAGTTTAGAACTTGTTTTTGGCTATTCTAGGTTTATGGCATTTTTATGTGAATTTTAGGACCAACTTGTCAATTTCTGCAGAAAAGCAGGTTGGAATTCTGTTCAAGATTGCGTTTATCTGGAGAGCACCCAGGGCAAAGGAGCCAGCTCAGTATAACGTCCTCTGTCCTTCTTCCATGACCACTGGCTACCTTCCTGTCTTCTTGGGTCCACCTACATTTCTTTCAACATTTTGTAGTCTTCAAAGAATAGGCTTTGTGTTCTTTTGTTACATTTCTTCTTGTTTCATTATCTTACAGTTATTAACAGAATGGTTCCCTTCATTCCATATTTGGGTTATTTGCTACTGGCACCTGTAAATATGATTAGTTTTGGATGTACATGCTACATGCTACTGTTGTGCTGAACTTATGCACCTGGTCTGATTGTTCTTACTATGTGCCCAGGATTTATTGTGCAAAATACAAGCTCATGTTATGTTCAAGTAGAGACAGTTTTGTTCTGTCTTTCCGATCCTGATCTCTTTCATTTCTTTTTGTGATCATCTGCTTGGCTAAAACCGACAGCATAATGTTAACTAAAAAGAGCAGGAGTGGACACCCTCATCCTGTCCCCAGTCTTGGAGGGAGCACTTGTCTCATTCCCTTCAGTTTGTGTCAGCTGTGGGTTTTCATCCCTCTTAGTCTCAGGCTTTTGTTTTTTGTCTGTAGTGTTTTGAATGAGATGCCCCCCCCCCCCAATAGTCTCAGGCATTTGAATATTTGGTTCGCAGTTAGTGGCACTGTTTGGGTAGTGTACTGGCTAGTTTTATGTCAACTTGACACAAGCTAAAATTATTCAAGAGTTGGAAACCTCATTGAGAAAATGTCTCCATAAGATTGGGCTGTAGGCAAGCTAGTAGGGCATTTTCTTCATTAGTGATTGATATGGGAGAACCCAGTACATTGTGTGTGGGGCCATCCCTCAGCTGATGGTCTTGGGTCTATAAGAAAACAGGCTGAGCAAGCCATGGAGATCAAGCCAGTAAGCAGCACTCCTCCATGGCCTCCACATCAGCCCGTGCTTCCAGGTTCCAGCCCTGCTTTGAGTTCCTATCCTGACTTCCCTCAATGTTGAAGAGTAATGTGGAGGCATAAACCAAGTAAATCCTTTCCTCCCCAAGTTGCTTTTGGTCATGATGTTTCATAACAGCAATAGTATCCCTAACTAAGACACATGGGCTTAGGAGATAATGACTTTGCTAGAGGAAGTATGTCACGAGGGTAGGGGGCAGGATTGGGGTTTAAAAGCCTTGTGCAATTACCAGTTCACTCTCTGCTTCCTGTTTGTGGTTTAAAGTATGAGCTCCTGCTCCAGCTGCCATGTCTGCCACCCACTGCCATGCCTCTTTGCCATCCTGGACTCTTATCCCTGTGCAACTACAAACCCAAATAAACTCTCTATTCTAAAAGTTGCATTGTTCGTGGTATTTTACCACAGCAACTGAAAGGTAACCAGTATGCTATCTTTTGTCTGTTTGATGCTGACTCTTCCTGTTTGCAGAGTGGTTTTTATCATGAGAAGACACTTGCATTCTTTTTCATCCCCTAACAACCTCCAAGAATCCCTACTTTAGAAATAAGCTGAGGAGACTCTGAAATGTGTGTAACTCACCCAAGACCACAGAGCCAGCAAGTAATGGACCAGGGTACAGCCACACACTCCAATCTCTGGGCCCTGAAATACCCCAGCCTTCTGCTCTCTTTGCTAAGTCAGTCTCCTACTGTGCCAGCTCCTGCTGCATCTTGCAGCTGGGTCCTGTAAGGAACCCTCTACCCTGGGAACATAACTCTAGACAGGCAGGGAAATACACATGGAGATAAATAAATATAGCCCTTACACTTTTGTTTTTGTTTCACAAAGCTAAAAAGATGTTTAACTGGAAATGGTCAAACTCAGCCTACATTGCCAATGGAGGATAAAACTGACATTTAGGGGAAAATCGTAGAAGTGACTTGAGGAAGATAGGACACTTCAACAGCCAAAGGTCCAATTGCTGACATCTAAACATGAGAGATGTCTCAGGCTCGACCACAGACATTAATCACTAGACTTTAATGGGGAGATGCTGCCTGGTGCCATATTGATTTGCTGCTTTTATAAGTGGCCCTTACGGCACTACCATCAGTGTGTCAGGCATTATTAAGTTGATATGTTTAATTACAGGGTTAGGAGGGATATAAAACCAAAGGCAAGTGCACTGACCCTTCCTTCATGCATGCACATGGGAGCCTAAGGCCAGACTCAAGAACAGCCATCTGGCTGCCACCTAATGGCTGTATTCTTTCCTGGACCATGAACTGAAGATAGGAACGGTTCTGAAGGTCATTAGACTTACGAGGTCTCAATTATGGAAGAGGCCCCACACAGAGACTGATTTCACAGATCTAAAGCACCAAGGTGACTGAAATGTATATCAGAGGGAGTCTATCACCCACCAACCTGACCTTCTGGGATGGGGAAGGCAGCACCTGTTCCCAGGAAAGACAGTCCCTAAAAGTCCCTTGGTATCTCGAGAGCTCCACGAGGTTTGTCCCTGCTTCAGTGGAAGATGGCTCTGCTGGGGTAGGGGGATCAGACGCAAGAGGAGATGCATTTGGGCCTCCTGAGCAGCAGCCCTGAGAAGATGGCAAGACGCCTGGGGAGTGCTGCCTGGGGTGTGCTGCCCGGGAAAGGGAAGACTTCGAGCTCAGCAAGAATCTGGCATTCTCACAGGAAGAAGGATGGGAAGGTGTCCAAAACCTGTGGAAATGCCGTGCGACTCAGAGGCTGGAAGAGGTCCTCAGCAGCTGCAGAGAGGTTGACTTGCTTGCTCCCTTCAACCAGCCCCCACCGGTGCAGAGCAGGCACTGTGTCTAGAGAAATAGATGCACGGGCTCTTGCACACCTGAAAGTGACAGGCCATGTTCACTCCCACAGCCTTAGGGGATGCCCTCCTCACCAGGGCAGTGCGCCTCGGAGACCTACAAGTGGGGCTCAGCACACAGCCTGTACCTTTCACTTACTCAAGATGTCAGTGGGTAGCAATGATGGAAAAGAGCCTATGGGAATGGGTAGTTAAGCAATTTGTTGTCTGGGTGAATGAGAATTGACATGCCTGCCCTCTGGGTCACTGTGGCCTGGCAGGAAACAGATGGTACCATCCCACGGGTGTACTGTGACTATTTATAGAATCATAGATAAGGTGAAGACCCAGTAACCAAGAGGCCCTCACTGCCCAAGGTCTGGAGGTACAGAGCAGGGGCAGGTCTTCAAGTCTTGTTTGTTTGTTGTTTATATTTTTATTATCCTAGTTGTCCACAGAAAGCACCTGTCCTGGACTTCAGAGGTGAATGTGTAGATAGTGTCTGAAACATCCTGGACACTGCACACCTAACCCCATACATCCATACATGGTCTTCTCTCCACCCCCCTCTGTCAAGAGTCAAAATCAACATACTAAACTATCTAGAAGTGCTTAATTTTGAGTCCTAAAAAATGCTTTTCCTTCCCTGCCTACCCATGCTTATCACAGTAGTATTCACAACTGTAGAGTTCTAGGACCAGACGTGGTACCCAGAAATAGGTGAATGGAGAAGGGAGATATGGGACATGGGATGGAGAAGGGAGATGTGGGACATGGGATGGAGAAG
>CAJQZJ010033049.1:5580555-5608134 GCA_907164525.1 Lophiomys imhausi
ATGTGGGACATGGGATGGAGAAGGGAGATGTGGGACATGGGATGGAGTTTTGCTCAGCCATAAAGAATGAAATGCTGTCATTTTCAGGAAAGTTGATAAAAGTGGAAATCACTGTGTTAAGTAAAATAAACAGTATCACAAATACAAGAATTGTGTGTTTTCTTCCATGTAAAATCTAGATTTGAGGGGAAAAAGAGGACAGAAGATATGGCTCAGTGGATAAAGGAGCTTGCAGCAAAAGCCTGGAGACCTGAGTTGAATTCCCAGGACCCATATAAGGTAGAAAGAGAGACCGGATGCCACAGGGCTGTCCTTGAACTCTACACATGCACTGTGGCACACATACCCATGCCAATTTCACACACATAATGATAAAAAACTATAACAAGTTCAAAATCATGACAATAGAACTTGGGAAGAAGGATGAGGGGAGTTGAAAGTGTCCAAAGTAAGTGACACATGTGTGTGAAAATGTCATCATGAAGCCCCATCCAGTAGAGTACACACCGATAAAAACAATCAACCTTCCCCTAAGTGAGCAACATCAGTGTTTCATACTCATGCAGCCAGCAGTATCCCCCAGACTTTACTGAAACCCTACTCTGTGCCTGGCATGGTTCTGGGTGCTGATTAACATAGCAGTGGGCCAGGAGGACAAAAATCCCAGCCCTTACACAACTTCCATCTGACAGCAAAGCATCTTTGTGCATCTAGGGTGCATCCGCCACCCCAGAGCCTTCTCATCAGAGAAAAGTACCCTGGCTCTTCCAAAGAAGACAGCATCCACCTGGAGGTCACCTGGATTCACTCACCAACCAAGTTTCCAGGAACACGAGAGCTCTGTTCACTGCTGTGTCCTTACTGCCTGAAACATTTGAGAGTACTGAGGACGTGACTGTGCAAGAAACTATGAAAGGCCCCTTCTTAGCTTGCCTTTTCAAGAGAGCACTACAGAGGGGCCCTCTGAAGGTTGGGCAGCCAGCACTCCAGCAAGCATAGGGAAGGCAGAGGTGGGAATGGGATGTGTCAAGTGGACTTAAGAGGGAAGTGACACATGAGAATGGATGCTCCCACTGCAGAGCCAGTGGCAGCTCAGAGGGCAGCGAACTTTGTCACCAAGCCGAGGAGCTAAACACTCTTGAGATCACCTCGGACGCTGTATCTTTTATGTCGATCTTAGGTCTGGCTTTTTGAGACAGCTCGTCGTGTTGCCCAGGCTGACCTCATGATCTTCTTGGCTCCCTGGGTGCAGGGATCATGGGTATGCACTTGGTACCAACCCAGGAAGCACAATAATGTCTTTGAGTGCCACCCTTCACTCTATGAGCTGCCACCTACCATTCGACCCTCTGTTCTGGATAGTTTTGTGTCAACTTGACCCCAGCTAAGAGTCATTTGAGAGGAGGGGACCTCAATTGAGAAAATGGCCCCCCACTGGCTTGTAAGACAAGCCTGTGATGCATCTTCTTGATTAGTTATTGATGTGGGAAGGCCCAGCTTCACTGTGGGTCCTGGGTGTATAAGAAAGCAGGCTGAGCAAGCCATGAGGATCAAGTCACCACGCAGCACTCCTCTGTGACCTCCATGTCAGCTTCTACCTCCAGATTGCCACCCTGTTTGAGTTCCTGCATTGACTTCCCCAGTGAAGGACTGAGATGTGGAACTTAAGTTGAAATAAACCCTTTCCTCCCCAAGCAGCTTTGGTCACGATGTTTCATCACAGCAATAGAAACCCTAAGGAACCCTCTCTATGTCTTGATACTTTCTACTCAAAACCTTTACCCTCTCCATTCTGTGCAGAAGGATCTTCCCATCCCTCAAGACCCAGCTTAAATGTCTGTCGCGAGGACCCTTCCTTGTTCACCAAACATCTGCCACCACAGAGACTCCCTCCCACTCTTAAGGTCCATGTCTTATAATGATGTCTCATGTTATATCCGCTCCCTACTCAGAGCCAGGGGAGCCAGTCCAGACAGGAAGGATGCGCCCAGGAGTCCAGTAAGAACACCACTAGCCATGGCAAAGCTCAGTAAGTCCACACACTCCCCACACAACTGTAGGATTGTTTTTGAAATAAACCCCAAACACTGAGTTGAAATCATCTTTTGAAGACACTCAATAAGACAAAGGGAAGTCCATGGTTTCCTGGACCCTGGGGCTCCATTCCCCTAAAGCTGTTGGCTTTCTTTTTTTTTTTTTTTTTTGGTTTTTCGAGACAAGGTTTCTCTGTGTAGCCCTGGCTGTCCTGGACTCACTTTATAGACCAGGCTGGCCTTGAACTCGCAAAGATCCACCTGCCTCTGCCTCCCAAGTGCTGGGATTAAAGGCGTGCGCCACCACTGCCCGGCAAGCTGTTGGCTTTCTGTAGACCAGACCTCCCTCCATGCTGAGACCCCTGATCTACTATCCTCGGGGCATGGCTAGAAGACTGGAACCCAGAAGCCACTTTTCATGTGGCAGCTTGAGCTATCAGCAGCCCATCTTTACTTGGATCCAGGGGAGCTAGCCCAGACAGGAAAGAGGTTGCCAGGAATCCAGTGAGAACATTACTGTGTTCTCAGGGTAAAGCTGGCTTGTTTTGATTTCACATCCAGGCCAAGTTCCAGAGTGTCACCCCAATAGGTTCCTCCTTCAGTCTAGTCTCACTGAGAAAGAGGCTCCTGTGTGGACTACGAGGAAAGGCAGGGTACACCAAGTCACTGGGAGGCTGAGCACATCAAGCTCCCTGGGTAAAAGGAGGCTTCGTGTGGTCATGAGTTCAAATCCCAGCTCAGCCACCTGTTAAGTGAGACACCAGACAAATGATGCTTTCCTAGTCATTCAGTTGGGGAGGTTCCCTCCCAATGAAGGATGATCATTGCAACATCCTACATTGACATGAGGCCTAAGTGAGGAAATGAGTGAACATATGTCTTAGCTAGGCTTAAGTCATTCATCACCTGCAGAAAGATTGGCTCCGCCCACTGTCATTCATCGCCTGCAGAAAGATTGGCTCCGCCCACTGTCATTCATCGCCTGCAGAAAGATTGGCTCCGCCCACTGTCATTCATCACCTGCAGAAAGATTGGCTCTGCCCCACTGTCATTCATCACCTGCAGAAAGATTGGCTCCGCCCCACTGTCATCCATCACACGTCCCAAGGTTCCCTCCTTGAAAAGAAGGTACTTGAAGGAGAATAGAATTTGGGTTCAAATTTATTGCCTGCTTCCTCCTAGATGTGTAACGTTGGTATATAGGTCCACTTCTCTGACCTTTTTCCTTGCCTGCCTGCCATGTGGAAATGATCTAAATGGCATGGTCTCTTCCTATTCACAAGCTGTACATTCCAAGATCTCCAGTGGATGACTGAAACCAGAGTCCCAGGTCCTACAGGTACTGTGTGCTCTTTTAGGCACAATAAGAATATAAGACAGTTTTGTGACTCTGTTCTTTCTCTCTTGCACATGATGCTGTGACAATCTGTCTGCAGAGAATGACTAAAGAGAGGGGAGCTTATACAGCATGGATACACCAGACAAGGGATGGCTCACATCCTAAGTTGGACAGACAGCCCTGGACTTCATCATGCTATTCAGAATGCCTCATGACTAAATATGAGTTATTTACTTCTGGGGTTTCCTATTTACTACTTTTATTATGTCTGACCACTGATTGGAAAAACCACAGACAGAGAATTGGTGGATAAGTAGGGACTAATATACCCCTATTTCAGGCTTGTGGAAGGATTGAAACAGTAGAGGGCAAAGCACTTGCCCTGGTTTTGGCTCCAGTTACCAAGCTATCTTTTATCCCTTCCCTGGGTTTCAGGTAAGACAGTGTTACTTACTCTTGCAAGGAAAGCCCTGCACATCTCTGATGGCCAGAAGCAGGAAGCCATAATTCTGCATGCTCAGCAGGAGCAGGGTGGGAACCTGGCATAGCCACAGGCAGAAACAAGGAAAGAGGCCAGAGACAGATGCCTAGTGCTGGCAGAGATATGAGGATGCTGCGGATTGGCCAAGCTGCCCTTGGCATGGACACACAGCTCAGGTCCTTGCTGACAGTAGAGCTTGATCAGTGAGAGAGGGGGACATGGGGAGCCCACCAGCCTTGGCTGAGTCTGGGGATTGTGATTTCATTAGACACCCCAACAGATGGTGAAGCTGAGATTTCTTCAGTAAGGGTGAGAAGAGCCTGAGATAGGCAGGAGATGGAGGACAGTGGTATCCTTGGCCTCCCAAAGTCAGCCAACAAATTACATTTGCTAACATGGAGATGTGATGCTTGGCTTGGCTTGGCTTGGCTTGGTTTGGTTTGGTTAAGAAAAATATCACTATGTAGTTCAGAGCCTCACTGTAACCCAGGCTGGCCTTGAACTTGAATCATTCTTGTGTCCATCTCATGGGTGCTATAAGGACATAAGTGTGCCACCATCCCCTGCTCAGTAGCCACACAGAGCACACATCCTTTGTATCAAGCCCTTTTTGTAGTGCGTTACACATGCATCTTCACCAGCACAACAGCCCTTAGAGGCAGGCATTACGACCGTCCTCCACTCTACAGATGAAGAAACTGAGGCACAGGAAGCTTGAGTATAACATCACACAGCCACAGGCAGTGTGGCACAGAGCCTTTGTTCTGGCCTCCATCCTGCACTGTCTCTTAGCAGGGTTGGCAGGATCTAGAGAAACCCATTTGTCCTGTGGGAAGTCTCCAAAGAGGACTCCACAAACAGCCAGAAGAGACCCAGCTGTAGGGACTTAGATCAGACTGGTTCCAAGCTGGACTCTGATCTTGAGATGGGTCCCACAAAGAGCCAGACCCCTGGACATGCACACAAGAGCCTTTCTCTATAGCAGGTAATTTTGATTTGCTGGGAGGACAAGAGAGGATCAGAGTCTGGTCCCCAATAAATGCATCGATGGGCAAGAGCAAAAGTCCCATGCTGGCCAGGTGGAAGGAAGAGTGCTGGGGCTGGGGCCAGAGCAGGCTAGTGGGCCCTGCAGGGAGGTTCTCTTCTCACACCAGGCTGGCAGCAGAGCCTTGGCAAACACTTCTTGGAGTTCTCTGGAGCCCTCTGCCAGTTGAACTGACAGGGCAGCAGATGGCACACACTTATTCGCTGATGATATTTCGATTTATTTATCTCTTACAGATGGTGTCAGGCCTTGATTCCTGGCAGGAGTCCAGAACTGGGACATCTTTCTGGGGATAATGGTCTCTACAAGTGGAGGGCAGACTGAAGACGGAGCCCCTGCCAGCATCCTGACTGGCACCACCATAGCCTCCAGACACCCTTGCTCTAGTATTTGAGAAATTGTGGGTAAACCAAGGAGACAGATTCATTCTACAAGATTTCAGACTTACAAAATCTAAATTCTTATTTGTTGTTGACATTCTAGCTGGAGATGGTGCTGCATATCTGGCATTACAAGGCCAGGGAATTATATGTTCAAGGCCAGTCTAAGCTATATAGCAAGACTCTGTTTTAAAAGCAAAACAAGTGTTGTCACTCACGGGTCCTGTGTTCTGGTCGTCACTCTACCATTTACAAACTCGATGGCCCAGGGCAGGCTCTCTGGCTTACAGTTCCCATGTCTATGAAGGTGCTCTGAAAATGACTTCAGTCTGAGAGAAGCAGGGATAAAAGACTTCTGTGTTCTCAGCCCCACAGGGATGGTGGCACACTTATGTCCTCACAGCGCTCACAAGATGGACACAAAAATGATTCAAATTCAAGGTTGGCTTGGATTACAGGGTGAGTTCAAGGCTCTATACTACATCATGATACCCTCTTTTAGCCAAACCAAACCAAACCAAAACCAAACCAAACCAGCCCAAACATCTCCATGTTAGCAAATGAATTTGTTGACTGACCCCAAAGCTTTTATCTTCTACACAGCTGTCACTGAGTGCACATGCGGTGTGAATAGGCATGCTCCCTCTCCACCAGACAATGCTTCCACAGCCAGAAATGGCAGCCAGGCCAGCACGCCCTGTGTCTAAGTGAGGTCTCATGAATGAGTCTCACTCCTGGGAATGGGAGTGGTGCATGGCACCTCCAATGGGGGTTCTTGTGCAGCAGCCAAACTTCTCTGTCCTCCAGGCAATGGTAGAGAAACAATGTGAGAGTTGCCCAGCTCCTGGGCCACCAGGTGAACCGCCCTCCTCCATCCCCCCTGCATTGAGGAGTCACTTGAGTGGGAAAAGCAACTGTCACCTGTGGACAGGAAGACCTGTGCTCTTCCTAAAGCAGGCACTATCACCCTAGACAGAGACGGGCTGCTGTCCAATCTGGCACTCTGTGGACCTGGTGTGTGGTCAATAGACAGAAAATGAACCTTTGCCCTATTCCCAAGGTTTCCTTCTGAGAGCTTTTCCCTGCTGTCTTCAGGAATCCTTCAAGACCCGACCTATCTTCTTCCCCAAATGTTTAGAAGAGAAACTGAAAAGGAGAGGGACTGCCTTCTCTGAAAAGGAGAAGGCCATGGCCCACTGGTGGAACTGCCTCCTTTGTGGAAATATTCTGCTGGGGATGGCAGAAGGGCTTAAGAACTTCAGGGTCCAAATGTAGAAACTGGAAGCGGCTTGTGACCTCTTGGTTAGCCAGGTGTCCTGTGGCAGCTGGGGTTCAAGGCCTCTGTTTTGTTTGCTTTAATGTCTTTTGTCAAAAGAAGTAAATACAGCTGGGCGGTGGTGGCGCACGCCTTTAATTCCAGCACTTGGGAGGCAGAGGCAGGCGGATCTCTGTGAGTTCGAGGCCAGCCTGGTCTACAAAAGTAAGACCAGGACAGCCAGAGCTGTTACACAGAGAAACCCTGTCTCGAAAAACCAAAAAAAAAAAAAAAAAAAAAAAAGAAGTAAATACAACTATGTATTGTGAGAAGTTTAAGGTTATTTTAACACTTGCTTTAATGTATATTGATAAAAATTTAAAGTTAGTTTATGTATCGTACATAGACAATTTATTTACATTGTATATGTAGATATTATGTAGATTTATTTTTTATTTTACTAGAAGGGGGATATGTAGGGGTTAGATAAATTAGATTTAGAAAATATATAGGAGTTTCTGATACTGTCTCTTAATTCGGGGCCTGAAGAGCATTATCAGCATGAAGTCAGCAAAAACAGGAAAGACTCAATAGACTGAAAAACAAGGTTGAAGTCAGAAAAACAGGAAAGATTTAATGGATTTGAAGAAACAAAGTATCTGGCCTGACATTGTTTTCAGCTGCTAAGTGGGCGCAGCCCAAATTAAGCTGAAACAGAGTTCCTCCTATTTAAGGACAGTGCATGGAGCCCAGAAAAGAAGAGGCCCCTGATGCTAGAGAGCTCCAAGAGTCCTGCTGAAAAAAGGGCTGGCCATTGATGGCCAGCTCTCTCCCTGAAGCAGAAAGAAGCCGGTGAGCAAAGAAAGCCTGAGCAAGACACCCAAAGGCCAAGGACTGGACCCTGTGGCTCAGCTTTTGCCTGGAGGGGTTTGATCTGTCCAATCAGTGGCCTAGGGGAAACGGTGCCTGGCTTTAAGGACTGAGGCAGAGCAGCTGAGTTCCTGATTAAAAAGAAGTAAGTTGGCCTGCAGACGTCTGGGGTCTCCCACAGAGAAGAAAGCATGAAGCCTTATTTAAGGTGAGACTGCAATAACCAACTTACCCTGACGAACCTGCATCTGAGAGATCCAGAAGAAGGACTGCTAAGTGTGTTAAAGAATCTACAACAAAGACTGTGTTCCTGACGACTGAGGACCTGCCCCAGAGACTGTATCATTCTAAAAGGTTATGAAAGTAGTTGTTATAATTATCAATAGGTTTAGTGGATAGGTTAAAGGGGTTGTAGGAATTTATAGGATTAATAGTTAAGAAATTGTTGGTGTTTGTTATAAGTGAATTTAGTAATAAATAAGTGTTAAATAATAATTTAAAAGTTCGTTTACACCTCTGCTCCCACATTCAGAAGAATCTCAGGGAAAGCAAAGAAGCCAGAAGCCAACCCAGGGGGCAGGAAAGAGCCACAGTCCATGTGCACACTGTTGTCATACCCATGTGCTCTCAGTGGGACCCTCACAACCATCTGGAGGAGGAGCATTCTCGTTTCATGGATGAAAATTCTGAAGTCCCAGAAAGTCAGGAGACTCAGCCTAAAACATGGGGGTGGGAAGAAAGGGTGCAGAGTCTCCGTTTTTCACCAAGGAACTTGCTGGAAGGGTTTGATGCAAGAGCAGAACCCTGCTTGGCACAACCAAAGAACGGCCCAGCTTGGAAGCCATGCCACTCTGAGAGACTCTGAACCTCTCATGGAAAGGCCAGATGAAGCCAGAGGCACCTTATGGAGATCCCATAATCCAGCAGCTGGTAGGGGGCTAGGCCAAGCCTGTGTCCCCTTGGATCCCTCTAGGGGCTCACAATGTGAGGGTCAACACTGAATTACTTCATGGGGCCTGTGCTGGCTAGTTTTTTGTCAACTTGACCAACAAGCTAGAATCACTGGAGAGCAGGGAACCTCAGGTGAGAAAATGTCTCAATAAGATCAGGCCGTAAGCAAGCCTGTAGGGCATTTTCTTAATTAGTGATTGATGTGGGAGTGTCCAGCCCATTGTGGGTGGTGGTCCCTTTGGGCTCGTGGTCCTGGGTTCTATCAGAATGCAGGCTGAGCAAGCCATGAGGAGCAAGTCCAGTAAGTAACAGGCCTCCATGACTGCTGCCTCCAGTTTCCTGCCCTGCTTGAGTTTCTGTCCTGACTTCCTTTGATGATGAACAGTAATATGGAAGTGTAAGTCAGATAAACTCTGTCCTCTCCAAGTTACTTTTTGGTCATGATGTTTCATTGCACCAACAAGAATCCTAACTAAGGAAGCCCCCCCCCCCCTTCATTGCCCCACCAGACTCCCTTTCCTTCCCAAAAACCCCAGGTTATTTCAGGAGAAAAGTTTTTCTTATTCAGCTCCTCTTTACTGCTTCTTTAACATCTGCTGACAGAAGGGGGACAGGTGCTAGGGAGTGGGGGACACAAGGATGAACTCATGTGGCAGGGATAAAACAAAATGAGAAAAGACTGGATTTTCCAGCTAGCATCTGATGCATTGCTTTCATTGTATGCTCACACTCCTTTAGTGTATACACATGTGCGCACGCACGCACGCACGCACGCACGCACGCACACACACACACACACACAAACCCCTTTTCTATTTTTGGCAAGTCCTACTGGCTCTGTATTTCTAATTGAAATATAAAACCTCCCCTTTAATTTATATAAGGAAAATAGGAACCAGTTCAGAACAAAACAAATTGCAACAGAACATGAGTGTGTTGGTAGGAACAGGCTTATAAAGGTGCCATGAAAGTGACTGCAGTCTGGGAGACACAGGGAAAAAGGAAATCTGTCTTCACAGTCCCTCTTCAGGCCAAGCTCACAGAGCCTCCACCCTCTACAAAACCGAAGACAGTTCACATCAAGGCTTATTTGAATGATATTGCCCAGAGTCGTGCAGTACCTGGCCTGTAGGAATATACACAGCAGCCGTGCATATTTTTAGAGTAACAAATATCCCAAGCAAACTAAGGAGAGAGATAACCTTCCGGCCAGCTGCCCTGATTGACAGGCAAAGTTCCTCATTCAAAATGATGCTTTCATCTGTTCATGATCATCTGACAGCATCCCCAGGCTCATCTGGCAGCCCCAGCAGTAAGAGGTACCTAACACATCTTCAGGAAGGAGAAGAGAGAAACAGAAACAGGCTCCTCTTGAGAGTCGTGAGGCATAAGCCATTGAGGCTTTAGGAGGGTGAATGGCAGTTCAAGTACAAAGGAGACAGGCAGCAGATCTCACACGCAAAAGCACTTGAGGCTGTGGCACCCATGTGCTATTCTCAAAAAAGCTAGCTGACATCGAAACCCAGATCCCCAGGAAAATGAAAACACCTAAGAATAGCAGAGAATAAGTATCAAGACAGGGAAGGACTCCACAGACAGGCCATCAAAGGACACAGCAGACAGATCGGCTGCTATGACATCCACACAAATATCAAAAGTCAGGTGCATAGAGGCAACGGAGTACAGGTCACCAGTGTCTCTTGAAGCACCTGTGGCAAGACTGCAGTGCTTAAAGAAAGATTCACCTAGCCCACCGCCTCCAGAAAGTTCATTATCCACCCAGGCCACAGAGAAGGAAAGAGGTTTGAAGTCATACCCCACTGATGTTCACAAAAGTGTACCTCACTTTTCCTCCGAGACCCCAGCAACAATGCTTCTCCAACCCAGGGCCACTGAAGGAAGACCTCCAGGGCCCTAGAAAGTACACACACACACACACACACACATACACATACACACACATGCACACACATGCACGCATGTGTGCCCCTAGTTACCGTCACCCACAAACCAATCCACAGCTTCCCCATCCTGCTGACCTCTGTCAGTCACAGGGATATGGGATTACTCTCGGTCTGCACTCTACCCACATCTCGTCAGAAGCACTCTGTCCTCAGACTTATTCAAATGCAGACTCTGAGAAATGTGTATCTCTGTGACCAGGGAGACCACTTCCTGGAACCCATCTTATACACAGACTAAATTATACAAGGTCAAGCTCACTGGTGGCAGCATTATTTAAACGGTGAAGGACTGTAAGTGACCTAACTTTCCATTAATTAAGTAAAGAACTTACATTTGGCTTTTGAAAGGTTCTCACTCATTAAAATGAACAGGCAATCTTTCTCAGAACATTGCCAGAATATCAGTATTCATATCATTAATATTAATTTTATACAGAACATTAATATCACATGGGAAAGTGAGTTCCTCAAACGAGTTCGAATGCCCTGCTTCCCACAGACACGCTCACAGTATTTCAAACTGTGGCTGGATTACGTGGAGGGATGCTGTGGCTTAGATGTGGCATATCCCCACACACAGGCTCCCCACTGCTGGCATTGTTTCTGGGGTACTATGGACGCTTTAGGCGGCTGGATCTGGCTGGATGAAGTGGGTCCTGGGATGAGTCTTGAGGATTATATAGCCCAGCCTCACTCTCAGTCCCAGTCACTGACTCCTAATCTGCTAAAATGTGAGGGGTTCTGAATACACATTGCACTGTTGTGAGACCAGCCATGGCCTCCCACCCTGATGGAGCCATATCTTTTTTTTTTTTTTTTTTTGAGATGGAGTCTTTGTATATAGACCTGACTGTTCAGAACTCACTCTGTAGACCAGGCTGGCCTTGAACCCACAGAGATCCGCCTACCTCTGCCTCCCAAGTGCTGGGATTAAAGGCATGAGCCACCATGCCCAGTTTAACCCTTCATACCTTAAAGTGCTTCTGGATTTGGTCACAACAGCCACTGAAGTAACTAACAGGAGTGGTGAACACTGGCTACAGGTACAGACATGTCCAGCTCTCAGAGGCTCCTTCTGGACTTCCTGTCCCACCTGACTCTGGGCTTCCTGTCCCACCTGACTCATCCGCGCAAGAGGCTGAGGGGCAAGAGCTTCAGCAAGAGCTTAAGACATGGCTTCTTCACTACCTGCCTCAGTCCAGAAGTGACACATGTCACCTCCTCCTTTACTCTACTGGCCAGACTAGTCACATGTCCAGACCTAGTGCAAAGGAGGCTAGGATATACAGGGGAGCACACGGCTCTCAAGAGGCATAGCAATGAAAACATCTGTTACTCATCCAATGATTCAGGAGCTGAGGGTTCGAAACAATGGAGGCCTGGCCAGTGCTCTTTCTGCTAGGTCTGGCCCCCTGCCCACCCCAAGCCCTCTCTCACATTGTGTAGCCTATGTTCTCAAGAACTAAGCCAGAGTGACACTCGGGACAATGCTGTGTTTCCCTTTACTGGGACAGAATGTTTCCTCTGGCCAATCCCTCAGTGGATAATCTGCAGGGAAATAACCAGGATTGCCTGGGCCTTGTGTCTCACCAAGTCTGCTCAGAGTGCCAGTGCCAGTTTATTCATAAGTGTCTGATGGTGACACGAGGCAGATGTTGTGTGCTGATTTTCCCCAGCAGACTACTGCAACAGGGGAAACCAAATCTATTTTCTTAAGCAAGCATCAGATGAACCTTGAACAAAACCAATAACTTTCATGACGTGCAGCTTTTGAAGCTTCCCATAGATGCTTGCAGAGTGCCATTTCAGGAGGGGTTTACTTGGTAGTTGTTTACTGTCTAGGAAGAAATGTTATTGCTTTCTATCAGCGCCCTTCCTTCCCCTCCTCCGCAGGCTTCCCCAGCACCAGCAGCCTTTTACCCTGTAGTTTAAAATTCTAGTTTTTTAAAAAAGACCCCAGACCCTGACTCTGCCCAGCCATCACAGAAACAAGATCCTCTCCAGTGTGGGGCTTGAACCCAGGGCCATGTGAGGGGAAAGTTCTCCGCCACTAGCCGCATCCCAGGCTCACACGCACTGTAGTTCTTTGCAGCTGGACCTGCTCTTCTAAATAAAATCAGCATCTCTATGTGGAGACAGACGGTGCAGGGAGAAGCTGGTTATCCAGGTGGATTATGCAGAGAGTGGATGGCTCAGGCTCTCCATGGGCCCTGTGCTGTGTGTCCCCTGCTCACAGAAAGGGAGAATTCCCATCCCTCAGACCCTAGGGGCTTAGCCAAGAAGGCAGCAGCACTCTGGGCTTCCTTTGGGCCAATGTTTCTTCCCCATTAGTGCAGACAGGTAACTCTGGCACTCTTCCAGGAAAGGAAAAGAGTGTAGCCAATAACAGCTTGGGTCTATCTGGTGTGGGGTTGTGCCCAGCAGACTGTGACATCTAAGAATATGACTCTGTGTGTGTGTGTGTGTGTGTGTGTGTGTGTGTGTGTGTGTGTGTGTACGCATGCTCAAGAGACGCACAGGACTGTCAGCTACAGAGTTCAGACTGATATGAGGGACAGGTGTCTAATGATACAGCTAATAAACACACTGGGTCCTGAGAGATGCCAGCAGAAGGCAGCTCAGGCTTCTGGGAACCCTTATCTGCTAGCTTACCTAGAATGGGCTGGGCCTCAGACCAGGCTCTCCCCAGGCAGAGCCCAGTCTTGGGAGCCTAAGCCACAGTTTCTAGCCAGGACTGTAGGACAAAGGAAGATACTTATGGGACAGTACCTATGGCCCCCAAGAGAAAAACTAGACACTGGACACTGGATAGATAGTGCTTCAAGGTGGCCCTGGAAGAGCTGCATTTGCCCTTCTGGTTGTCACCCACAACTTCTAAAGATGGTCTCTAGTCACCTTTAGAACCAAAGTGCACAGCTCATAGCAGCCAGAGCAGGAATACTGAAGCTCCTCGAAACTGATGTGGCTGAGCTCCTAGCAACTGAACTCTGGGCTCTCTTACCTTGTTTTTATATCCAATTAAAAAATATTCACTGAGCATCTACTATGTGCAGGCACTGTGGGAGCACTCATGGGAGCACTGAGGACTTGTGGATGACTAAGGCAGGAAGTTTGCAACCCAGCAAAGCAGACAGATAATAAATTGACAGATGATGATGGAGAGAGGGCTCTGAGTGACACAGGTGCGGAGAAGGAGTGGCAGGGCAAGTGGGGTTTCTCGAGTGGGTCGATCAGGGCTGTTTTCTCCCAGGAGTGATCATCTCAGCTGGAACCAAGTAAAGATAAAGACCAAGAGGAAAGGCACTGTGCATCCTAAGGCCCTGGGGTAGAAATGAGCTCAGAGTGCTAGCAGAACAGTCCAGAAGACCATGGGGTAACAGCAGCAGGAGGAGATGGGAAGGCAAGAAGGGTGGGGTCACTCAGGCCTGGAAAGAGCAATGAAGTGGGTACTGAAACCCTGAGAAAACAGAGGGAGTGAAGCTAGAAAATCAGGAGAGCCCACATCTGCTTACATTCTAGCCCCATTTTTTATTTATTTCCATGTGTGCACAGGGCATGACATTCTTGTGGAGGTCAGAAGACAACCATGGGAGCCAGATTTCTCCTTCTGCTATGTGGGTCCTGAGGATCCAACTCAGGTCAGTCTCTGGGTTAGTGACAAGCACCTTCATCCATGGAGCCGTCCGGCTGGTCCTTCGTTGCCTTCTAAAAGCTCTGTCTGGAGACTGATTGGAGGAGATAGAGCCTGTTCAGGCAGCTTTAGCATGGGAGGATTGGCAGGAGGGACAAGAGTCTTCTCTCTTTCAGCTCAAGGGCTTCAGGGACAAAGCCAACTCAGGCCAGGGCAGTCTCCCTCTGGCCATCTTGCTTCCAAATTTCCTTCCTCACCCTCCAAAACACAAACTTCCTCACTTAGCCTCTACCTGTACCTGACCCTAGGGATTCTGCCCAGTCAGTCATCCAGCTTCCCAGAAGAGAGAAGTTCTTAGCCATCTCTAGTGGCCAGTCAGCCTGGCTGGAAGACCATAGCTGCCTAGAAAACATTGCTGCCAGCAGGGTTGCAGGCCGGAAGTGGGAAGCTCTACAAAGAGGACCAGGCTGGGTGGCCCCTCCAAAGTGTCACTCCTCAGGCCTTCCCAGAGTTCCCTGTGGCAACTGCTGACTTCTTCCATTTCTTTCTCTATCATCACCCCACCCTCAAACAGTGGAACCGGGGGCTGACTCCACTATCAGAGGTCCTTGGAGTTTGGGTTGGGAAGCATCTCATGGAACATTGTGCACCCCTGGAGATAGTCATGAGAGGGGAAAGAGCAAATCCAAAGATGGAGGCAGGTCTGGAGGACGGGAAGATAGCTCCAGAGACCTTGAAACCTGGAACTCAGAGCAGAAAGGCATGCTGTGGGCACATCTGAACTGCCCATGGTGGAGTTCTGTGTACTTGGCAGCAGAAGACGGAAGCGGAGCCTGCAGAGTTGCTGGAGGGGACCCAGCTTGGCTTCTCTTGTAGCTCAGGGGCCCCCTCTCTTAGGCAGGCAGCCTCTGTGCTGCCCCTCTTTATGCTGGCCCCCGGCCAACCCACATTGCTGCCAGAAGCCCCAAGAAGAGCTCTTAGGAACAGCCCAACTGGCCTCAGTCTATTGAATTACAAAAGGGTCCAGAGAGGGATGTGGAGGAGCTGAAAGCCAGAATCTAGGTGGGTGTTTTGGGGTTCTCAGTCTTCCAGGCCAGGAGGAAAGATGGAGGAAAAGGGGCAGCCAGACTGTCCTGAAGTCCCGGTGGTGCTGGCTGGCCCCTTGTAAGGACTATGAGGAAGAATGTACCATGAGGCTTTCTCTTCCTCACATGCCTATGTGTTTTCCTTTCCTCTGCATTGGTATTTCCACGTTCCCCTACTTTTCAAGGGATTGGGCCCCAGGGAACAACTTCCCTGGAACTTGGTCATGCTGAAAAGGGGCTCTCTCCAAATAAGGTCCCATCCTGAGATCCAAGAGATCGTGACTACAACATCAACTTGTTGACACAGCCTAGCTCATTGCCTGAGCTGACTGGGCTAAGCCTCAGTTTCTTCAGCCGTGCAATGATCATAAAGACAGTTTCTCCCCTAGGATTGTTCTCATGTCTGGGGAGCTGCCCAATATCCAGCCTGGCATTGGGATCGCTAGTTAGCATCCTATGTGGCCAGCACGGTAGTGTCCCTCCCTCCCTGTACACCTTCATCCTCAGAACCTGTTGATGTGACCACATGACCAAAGGAGCTATGCTGTAGTGAAGGTTGCAGACCCTGAGATGGGAGACTAATAAGGGGTTGTTATGAACTGCAGCAGCAGAGAGATCAGAGAGATTCAACAGCCACAATAAGTCTCGACCCACCATCGTTGGGTCTGAAGATGAATAAGGGAAGTAAGGATCCAAGGGTCATGGCAATTTCTAAAGAGCTGAAAACAGCTTCAACATACAGCCCGCAAGAAAATGGGGATATAGTCCCTACCCCTCTAAGGAACTGAATCCTGAATATCAGCAATAAACAAGAGGTTTGTCTCCTAGACCCTTCAAAAAGCAACAGTCTATAACAACCTGGCATTAACGAGCTAAGGTGTACTGTACAGTCATGAGTGGAAGATGATAAGCTTGTGGTCACTTGTTAAGGCAGCCATAGGAGACTAATACACTATGAAATACTGATCAAGGGGGAGTGGCCTGATGGGCCACGCCCTCCAGTTAGAGGCCAGGTGGACATTAGTGCACCCTAGCAGCAGCAAGCCTCTCTGCAACCACAGAGAGTCTCTCCTACTCCTACACCTGGCCTTCAAGCTGCCATGGTATCTTTAGGCAGAGAGAAAAGCTAAAGAGGGTTTGCCTGGTTAGTGGGACACTTGAGTGACCCAGGGAGATAAGGGAGCCCCAGATCCCATCCATCACATTCTCTACTACTGACTCCACAGGTTAAATAATGCTTCCTCTGCCCAGATGCCCCATCTTACCCCCAGAGTCCTGGCAGTTCCTTTACACAGCAAAGGTACTTTGCAGATATGACTGAGGTAAAGACCGCCAGTTAGGGATTATCCCAGAGCATTTAGGCTGGGCAGTGGCATCATGAGGGTCTTCTGAGAGAGAGGCAGAGGGATCAGAGGGAATGGGAGAAAGAGGAGGAGGAGGAAGGAATTCAGACGAGAATTGTCTCCCACGGGCTCTTTCAAGTGAGCCCTTGAACCCAGCTGGTGGCACTATTTGGGGAGACTGTGGGACCTTCAGGAGGTGGGGCCCCACTGGAGGAAGTGGGTTGCCAGGAACAGCCCTAGGCTATATCCCTGCCCCATTCCTGCCTGAGTTCCAACTCTATTTCCTAGCCAGCCATTAAGTTGTGAGCAAACCACCAAAAGTTCTTGCCTCCCGGGATACTGCCATAGCTTCCCGCCATGGAACTGGGAGATAGGAGAAATCCAAGTCATTTCTGTCAGATCCTCTGTCCCCAAAACAACCCAGGAAGGGAAGGTGACATCATAGTTCCTCAAAGAGGGCAGGCTGGGCTTTCAGGATGGTGGAGGTCCTGAGGGTAGGTGTCCCAGCAACCTCCAGAAGCTGAGCTCCAGAAGGAGGCTGCCTTGCCACACACTTGAGCCTTCTAACCTAAGGGTTAGAAGACAGTAGGTCTGTGCTGTTTCATGTCATTGGCTTTGCAGTAACTGGGGGACCTTGCTGTCTCCACAGTCCCCGGGCCAGACCACAAGTACAGCTCCCTGGTGCCTCCCTTACCTGCCTCTTAATGGCCCCCAGGCTGTTCCAACCTATAGAGAAGTGAATTAGATCATGTCACCACCCTTTTGGGCCTCTGAGAACTTCCATCACAGAGTACATAGATCAGGTCCTCCCCATGGCCAGAGGGACAAGATGACACACCTCAACACACACTGCACATCTTAAGAAGAACAGTGAACACCAGGTGTAGTGGGACATGCCTGCTGTGATCCCAGTACTCAGGAAGTAGAGACAGGAGGATTACCATGAGTTCTGGGCCAGCCTGATCAACATAGATCACAAAAAAGCATTAAAGCAGCCAGAAGCATTGCTTACCTGGGAAAGCCACTAGAGTCCAACCCCCAGGACCCACAGTGGAAGAAGAGAAGAACTTCTGAAAACTGTCCTCTGACCTCCACATGGGTGCTGCAACAGCTGGCAAAGTGCTGTGGCCTGCACACACTCACATAGGTACACACACGTACATGTGCACACACATGTAGACATACAGACACACACACGTGCACACACACGTAGACATACAGACATACACATTGCACACACATGTAGACATACAGACACACATTGTACATACATGTAGACATACAGACACACGTATATGTGCACACACATGTAGACATACAGACACACACATTACACATACATGTAGACATACAGACACACGTACATGTGCACACACGTGTAGACATACAGACACACACACATGCAACCACACATGGGCATACAGACACATAGACACACATACAGACCATACACATACAGACACAAACAGATAAATAAATAAATAAACGTAATTTAAAAATTAAATTACAAAATCGTTAAAAACAACAGAGAACAGTGATCAGGAGCTGGGGTCCAGGTGTCAGTATTGTTAACTCACAGATCCCTAAAGTGTGACCACTGCAGCCAAATTTAGGCACAGGTGCCTTAAATGGGGATGTCTTTCATGCCTCCCCTGTTGTCCTAGATTGCTTTCTACTGTTGTGATAAAAATTCTGACCAACAGCAGGAGAGCTGTCCCTGCACCTCACATGCTGCAACATTCAGGAGAGCAGGCCCTGCACCTTACCTGGGCAGCACTGTACAGCTGGCCCTGGATGTGGAGCTTGTGGGTGAGCCGGCCCTGAGGGTGTGAGTGTGGGAGAGCCAGCCCTGCCTTTGGTCTGATTTGCAGTGGTGTTGGTGAGGGAGAGATTACCTCCCCTCCCTTTGCCCTCATCACCAGTGGTGGACAGGAGATCTGACCCCATGGGGTCACAAGAACAGGAGAGTTGTCCCTGCCCCTCACATGCTACAGCACTTGGGAGAGCAGACCCTGCCCCTTGTCTGGGTAGCATACTACAGCTGGTCCTGGATGTGGGGGTTGCGGTGAGCTGGCCCTGAGTGTGTGAGTGTGGAACAGGGTGCATGATGTGAAATTCACAAAATTTTAAAAATAAAAATATTTTTAAAAATCTGACCAACAGCAACTTGGAGAAGAAAGGGTTTATTTCACCTGTGGCTTATAAGTTCAGCAGTGAGGGACCTCAGAGCAGAAACTCAAGGCAGGAACCTGGAGTCAGGAACTGAAGCAGAGGCCATAGAGGAGTGTTCTTTGCTGGCTTGCTTTCTGTGGTTTGCCCAGCCTGTGAACTTAAACCATTCAGGACCACGAGCCCAGGGATGGCACCACTCTCAGTGGACTGTGCCCTTGCACATCAATCATGACTTGCTTACAGGCCAATCTGATGGCAGTTTTCTCAATTAAGATTCATTCCTCCTCTCAGATGACTCTAGCTTATACCAAGATGACAAAAAAAAAAAAGAAAAGAAAAGAAAAGGAAAAAGAAAGAAAGAAAATCAACCAGCACACCTGTCCCTGTCCCTGTCCCTCCCCTGCACTGGATACCATACTCTGGCTTCCCTGAAGTTTCCACTCTGGACTCAGTCATTGATCCTGCTGACCCTGTTGTACCAGGGACATCCCTTTGGGGCCGGCCCATGCTTTGAGAGAGGACCTCCTGATTCTTTATTACCAGGTAATTACTGGGCCCCTTATGTCCTTTTCTCTACAGTATGTCACTGAAGCCTGCAGACCTGACTGTGAACTGAGGTTTTGTGGCTGCTCATCATCCACCTCCCCACTGGACACTCAGCTCATCGAGTGTGGGATACCTGGCCTCTTCACTGAGTCCCTGGTGTGGAGTGTGGAGCATGGAGCACAGGATTGCCAGCCTGCCTTTGCTGAATGATTAAGCAAATGCATGGTTGCAAGGCCCACTCTAGTCCCCTCAGATGGTTTTACAAAGAAGCAAGCTTAGAAGTGAGGACTCCAGTGTGTGCACTTATATGCACACACATTCGCACATGGGCATATACGCACATGTGACCTCATATACACACTTGCACATGTGTCTGTGCATGTGAACCAAAAGTGTCCACCACCAAGTTGGATGGCTTCAGCAAACGGGGAAGTGGTTCTTCCTTATGAGTGAGAGGAAGAAAGCCAAGTAGTGGTGGCACACGCCTTTAATCCCAGCACTCAGGAGGCAAGGCAGGAGGATCTCTGTGAGTTCAAGGCCAGCCTGGTCTACAAAGTGAGTCCAGGACAGCCAAAGATACACAGAGAAACCCTGACTCAAATTTAAAAAAAAAAGGGTGGGGGGGGAGGAGAAGGAAGGTATGGGTGAGGAGGAGGAGGAAGAAGAGAAAGAAGGGAGAAGGAGGAAGAAAAAGAAAAAAGAAGGAGAGGAAAACTTCCCAAACTACTCCTTGGGAAGCACAGGTGGCAGGGGTGGAGCTGGCCGATGACAAACATGCCACAGAACCTGCACTGGGTGGTGAACCCTCCCCCAGATCTTCAGTAAGTCACCAAAGTCCTCAGATGCTCCTCAAAAAGATTCATCACTATGGAAACCTCAGAAGGGACAGCATCCTATCTTGAAGCAAGGCCCATACCGAGGAGCTAGCCAGGAGAACCAAGACCCCAGGGGAGAGACCAAGACGGTGTGACTACAGCTCACAAGTCATTCGAAGAGACAGGACAAGAGCACCCACATCCCCAAGGCTCCAATGTCTTGATGATGCTGACTCAGAAGGCCCTCTGCAAACCAGAATGAGCTCCTGACCTTGAAGAGCAGCAACCCAGAGCCATTGCCCACCTCAAGGCTTTCCCATGCCAGAGAACCCATGGGCCTCTGGGAAGCAAGCTTCTGGCTCTCCAGCCGCAGCTCCCCGCCAGAACCCAAAGGACCTGTCACTTCCTTGGTTGTCACTCTCTGCAAATTCCTGGCAGCTCAGTAACACCCAGCGCTGGGAGGAGTCACCAAACACCCGCCTGTCTGCTGCTGGGATCCTTGATCCTTGAATGGAAGCCTGCATCATGGGTAACCAAATGTCCTACCAGGCTGTGGGCAGAGGTGGAGAGATGTCATGCCAAGCTCCCATATGGCTCTGACTGAAAAACCTACCTGCAGCCTGGTCACTCACAGCCACCTTAGACAGGGTCTGAGACTGCATCATAGGGGAAGGGTGACCACCATCAACCTTCAGGCTGTGGCCCTGTTGGGAGCCCCAACAGAGAGAGGGGTCCTCTGTTAGAGCCTCAGGATTCACTAGGCTGCCTCTCTCTGTTCTAGGGACCCCAGTGAGAATGAAAAACAGCCCTTACATGACCCAAATGGCTGTGTGACAAAGTTACCTGGTTACCTATAACTCTGGGAGTTGAGGATCTAGGGGCTACCTCCACTAGGATGGAAGGAAGGGAGTCATTTCTAGCACAAGGCTAAGACTTCCCAGCTCAGCAGACACGAGGACAACTCACATACCTCAAGGGCAGAAGGTGGCAAAAGACAAAGGAGAGTCTCATCCACAAAGATGGGTAGCATGAAACTCTCAGCTTCAGGGATCAGGGACACCAGCCAGAGAGGTAGGGACCACAGAGAAATGGCAAACGGTGGCCCATCCAGGAAGGGCAACACTGCCCAGCTCGTAGTATTGTGTGGCCCCAGTGACACAGTGCTGCTGGGGACTTCCTGTGTGCTCCTTGACTGTGAGCAGCAGTCTCCTAACCGCCAGAGTTTAACTTGAACCCCTCTTTGGCCTCAAATCTCTGCCCCACCTTTTCTCTGGGGAGGCTGGAATCTGACTGTGATCGTGGCCCCCTTGGACGTTGGGAGCAAAGAAACACCTGTCTGGTGGGACCCTAGGAGGACCCTGTGCCCCAGAGTAGAGCTCTGACACCCGACTGCTTGGGTTTTTCCATAAGAGAAGCTTCTAACTCATCAAAGCCACTATAATGTAGGGTGCTTGGCTCATCAGCTGAACTTAGATCAGAACTGACCAGTTGACCAGGACTTGAAATCCCAGTTGATTACCTAAGGTAATGAATGTTCTAAACAGAACTTTCTGGCTCTGTCATATCTCTGCTTATGAAACCCCAAGAGTCCTGTCAGCTCAGCCAAGTCCAAACTGTACCCCAGAGTGGGGGCATCCCAGCCAGCCTGGTTTGGGCCTCATCTCTCAGGCTCCCTCACAGTCCCTAGAACTACTCCAAACTGCCTTCTAAGGTCACCGCCTCCTCCAGGCAGCCACTCTCTCCCCCAGGCTGAGTCAGCCTTCCCTCTTCTGCCCTCCCACCTCCCCTTGAACATAACCTATTAATACCCTCTGAGGCATGAGGCATGTGGTGATCTGGTTGCATTAAACTCTACAAGCAGGCACTCTGGAGGCAAGCAGGCTAAAATCTCGGTGTCCAGACGCATGCTGTGTGATCTAAAGCCAGTTACTCAGCCTCTCTGAGCTTCAGCTACCTCGGTTAAGGACCCATGATAAAACTGATTAAATATTTCACAAGCACAAGGTCAACAGCTTGACACGCTGCTTCATGCTAAGCACACAAAAGCCTGCACAGTGGAGCTGACAGCTTCAGGATGGAAGCTGCCTGAAGTAATACAGTGCTTTTAAAGTCACTGTTATGCAGTGGTGCTAACACACAGGATGGAGAAATGCCTGCCTGCATCCAAGGGGAGACCCAGACTGTCCAGGGAAGGAGTTCAGAGAGGATCCCTTTGAGGAAGCGACTTTATGAAGAGGTGAGAGGGATGGCTTTGTCATGCGTCCAAAGGCTGTGAGGCACAAAGAGTCTTCTCCAGGGATGGAAAAGGGTTCTGAGAGCGATGACGGAGGGCCGGCCACTGCACTGCACATGGGAATGTCTCTGGATACCCACCTAAGCAGTACAGCCATCTCTCCAGAGCCCTCTGCTCTCTGACTACACACTAACCTCTAGGAGAGGGATCTAGAAAAGGGTCCTTAGGATATTAGGATGTTCTCTTAAAGGGGTTTGTGGGATCATGATCTCTCCATCTTCCTCCTTGCTCCTAGCTTGTTGTCAATTTTGCTGAGCCATGTGTTCCCACAAAGCATTGCCCTTGTGACGGGGCAGAAAGCCTAAAGCAATGGAATGGCTCCATCTTGAATTTCCACAAACACAAATTGAAATAACCTTTTTCTGATTTTGAGTTAATGGCCTCAGGTGTTTTGATACAAAAATGGAAAGCTGACTGACACAGCCAGAGAACACAAGCATGTGAATCGTAGCTGTCAGGCTAAGGTGTCCAGGCATGTGCTTAGGCCTTTCTGTTGTCCCTACAGCCACTCTCACTTCCTGTGTGGTATTGGAGACACCTAGCCTCCCAGGCAGTACCCCTGACCATACAAAGTTCTTCCAGTGGTGACCAGTATAGATCTTCCATGTTCTCACCTATACTCCTAGGTGGCCCAGCTTTAACTTTGCAGAAGATGAGGTGACCTCAAAGGTGTAGAGCAATGACTCAGAAGAAACCTGGGTCTTGGAGTGATCAGCAGGGGCAGAGCTGCTCCATCAACCAGGTCTGCTTGCCTAGAAAAGAAATAGCTTCTTTGCTCTCCAAGCCTCCTTGTCACAGCACCATAGCCTCATGCTGATTGAACTACATAGGGCCTGAGACAGAAACCTGGGAATTTGGAGCAATAAGAAGCTATTCTATGCTATGGGAACAGAGGAAGGCTTTCTGCAGGGGATTGGCATCATACTTGGGTGAGAGGAAGTCTGCACCCTGAATAAATAGAGGCGTATTGATGGGAGGACTACTACACAGACATTAGGAGAATGAGGCAGATGCATGTCCACAGACCTAGGCGAATGTCTGGGATTGGTTGTTGCCAGAAGAGGAGAAGTTCAGAATTCTCATCCATGTTTCCACTGTGCTCTGGGAGCCTGTGGCCGACCCTAGAGAAGAAACAGGGGAAAGGCCTGATAGTTTGGGGGTGGGGCTAACCCAAAGGAGGAGGGGTTGTCTTTATCATCTATTGTGTTTGGGTCTGTCATTTATTTAGGTAATACATACCTACTGTGCTGTAATAAACCCTTTTTGTATTTCCGGAGGGTTTGTGCACCTGTCTGTGAATGGCTGTGTACATAGGTACACATGCCACTTTGCTCAGCCCCTGTCCTCAACACATAGGACACATTTGATGGAAGAGGAAGTTGAGACCCACCCTAAGGTGTAGAATCCGAGTCAGTAGATGGCCCTCTCTCCTCCTTTGTACCTGAACCATGAAGCCCGCTGCTCACTCATCTCAGTGCAGTGCGCAAGCCCAAGGGTGCTGGAGTTGGTCTCCACCTTCAGACATGACTGTTCAGAATGCATAGACAGAACCGAGACAGTGAAATTGAATGCTGACCTTCAAGGAAAGTCCTCACTATCTCGTAGCAAATTGAAGTAAGTAGAGTTTTGATGACTGAGAATATGAAACTGATTTTTCCCTCTTGTTAGAAATTGTGACATCAGTAAAACCCAGAGAAAGGCCAAGGAGGACAATGGCACCTTCTTTCAAGGTCCCACAGCATTCTGGGATAATTGTCTAAGAGTGTCTGCATGCTCGTAGTTGACAGCGAGTGGAGCAGGGTGCCATCAGAGGTTGGAGGTCAGTCTGCCGGGACAAGGGGTCATTCTGAACAGAACATACCCAGGACCTAACGTTGGTGGGCATGTGAGCATTGCAAGCATCCAGCCACTGCTGGCAGGAGCACCAACATGTACTCCTCAGGAGGTCCCTGACTAGCTGTGCTCAGAGGTGTGCGCCCCAGAGGAGGCCATGTCCCTATAGGCCCGGACACATACACACAAAGATGCTCAAAACAGATGAAGTTGGTGGTGACGAATGAACCCAAGTGTCCCAGACATCCGTCACCTTCAGAATAAATCCCTAAACTTATAACAAACAAACAAAAAATATGGCATGAAAAGGGCAGCTCTGGCCCCTTGGGCATAAGCGGAATGCAAACTGGGAGCCAGGGTGCAGGTGACGAAGCAGCAAGCACTGTATACTGAAGTCAGAGATCCCACGTCCACTCCAGAAGTGACTATGCCAGCCCTGTTGCCCCTCTGGGCAGTGGAGACCCAGTCCATGCAATGAAGCCAATATGGGGTGGCTTTGCAGGATGCAGCTTTTGCAGAGGCTCAAACACTGCCGATGCTCTCCAAAGCCCCCTGTTTGTGCTGCTGGGACCTGGAGTGTCCTTCCAAGCAACCCAAGAATGACGCAGGACTACAGAATTAGGGAAGAATGAAATCCAGATGGCCTGAAAGGCACATTCTACATTTTGGGATAATGCTGCCTCAGGCTGCCCTGCACCAGCCACAGCCTGTTCACACGTGAATTTACCTGTTCTCACAGGTGACACACAAATGAGTTCAGAGAGCTTATGCAATCTGCCTGAGACCACAGAGTAGGAAAAGGGCAATGAGAGGATTTGAACTCAGATCTCTTGCCTGTGCACCCAACCAACCTTCCTAAGATGAGGTTCTGCTCTTTAATGAACCTGTACTCCTGAGATATATACCATAAACTGTTCCTTGTGTGGGGCTGGTGAGGACCCCTGTCTCCAGGGCCCACAGCAGTACCTCGGGGCAACCCAGTTCCAGGGCTGGCAGACATCCTGGTGGGGGGGGGGGGAATTGCCACTTGCATGGAGACCACTGTGAGAAGGTGAGCTGCAGGCTGGGGTAGGGTGGTGTAGGTAGGATTGGATGAACTTGCCCTTAGCCAATGCTTTTAGCTCAGCAGAGGTGCAACGGGAGCCTCAACAACTCCCCAGCAACAAAGCACTGAGAGCAAACAAATAAACAACCAAGGAGCTACAAATGCAAATCCTCCAATAGGAGCACTCCCCAAACCGCTGGGAAGACTCCCCAGATACTGGGAAGTCAGCTGAGAACCTGCATGGACTGCAGATGGCTGGCGGCTGTGACATGGCTCCACCACTTGTTGACCCGGCGACCTTAAAAAAGCTGCAAAGCATATGAGACTCAGCGCCTCATCACAAAGTCTGAGTGGAGGCAGACCACACATGCCTCTCACACAGCTATGAACATTAAATGAGACATCGATCAAGCGGGACCCAGAGCAGCCAAGCACAGCTGTTCAGGTTGTACAGAGACAAGAACAGGGAGATGAGGCCGCCATCAAGCTCACCCATGCCCAGACATGGATTTCTCAATGTACCAAAGACCCCATTGCTCCATCGGCTGCAGGAAGACCTGGCACCCAGTAGGTCCTCATAAACTGGAGAATTGTAACCACGGCATCCTGAGTACCACCTGGAAGCTTGGCCCAACCACTGCTGTGAGAGCAATGCCCAGCAAAGGAGAGAAAGTGCCCATTCTAGGGGTCTTTCTGCAACCCTGGAATTTGATCTGCCTGAGACCACAGAACTGAGTGGAACAAGATGGCAGAGGCTGCAGAAGAAGGGAAGTGTCCTGGGCCTGCCAGGGAGACACACACCCAAGCCATATCAACAGGAGAGGGGGCAAGAAAGAAGGGAAGGAAGCCTTGGGCCAACATGCAGCTGATCTAGATGCCAAGCAATGCTAGTGCCCCCCCCCCCCAAGCAAACGCAAACAGGCCAAGAGGTCAAAGCATAAACCACAGCCAGGAGCCCCATTCCAGAACATAGGCAGCAGCAAATGCAGTCACAAGCCAATCATACTGCCTAAGTGGTCCCTGCTCATCCATCTCACCCTTCTTCTAAGCTTGGCTCACTACCACACCATCTCCAGAGGTCCCAGGCCTTGTATCCCTGCCCTTGCCCAGAGAAGTTGGCCATATCTTCACCACATCAAGAGCCCTCTCCAGTCCCCCCCAGCCCTCCTCAGCCTTCCCCAGCCCTCCTCATCCCTCCTCAGTTCTCCCCAGCCCTCCTCAGCCCTCCTCTGTAGGGGTTAGATAAATTAGATTTAGAAAATATATAGGGGTTTCTGATACTGTCTCTTAATTCAGGGCATGAAGAGCATTATCAGCATGTGGACTAAAAACAGGAAACAAACAGGAGACTTAATAGACTGAAAAACAAGGTTGAAGTCAGGAAAACAGGAAAGACTTAATGGACTTGAAGAAACAAAGTATCTGGCCTGACATTGTTTTCAGATGCTAAGTTGGCGGAGCCCAAATTAAGCTGAAACAGAGTTCCTCCTATTTAAGGACAGTGCATGGAGCCCAGAAGGGGAAGAGGCCCTGATGCTAGAGAGCTCCAAGAGTCCTGCTGAAAAGAGTGCTGGCCATCATTTGATGGCCAGATTTCCCTGAAGCAGAAAGAAGCTGGTGAGCAAAGAAAGCCTGAGCAAGACACCAAAAGGCCAAGGACTAAACCCTGTGGCTCAGCTTTTGCCTAGAGGGGTTTGATCTGTCCGAACAGTGGCCTAAAGGAAATTGTGCCTGGCTTTAAGGACTGAGGCAGAGCAGCTGAGTTCCTGATTCAAAAGAAGTAAGTTGGCCTGCAGACGGCTGGGGTCTCCCACAGAGAAGAAAGCATGAAGCCTTATTTAAGGTGAGACTGCAATAACCAACTTACCCTGAAGAACCTGCATCTGAGAGATCCAGAAAAAGGACTGCTAAGTGCGTTAAAGAATCTACAACAGGGCTGGAGAGATGGCTCAGCGGTTAAGAGCACTGGCTGCTCTTCCAGAGGTCATGAGTTCTATTCCCAGCAACCACATGGTGGCTCACAACCATCTATAATGAAATCTGGTGCCCTCTTCTGGCCTGCAGATAGACCTGCAGACAGAACACTGTATACATAATAAATAAATCTTTAAAAAAAAAAAAAGAATCTACAACAAAGACTGTGTTCCTGACGACTGAGGACTGCCCCAGAGACTGTATCATTCTAAAAGGTTAGAAAAATAATTATCAATAGGTTTAGTGGATAGGTTAAAGGGGTTGTAGGAATTTATAGGGTTAATAGTTAAGAAATTGTTGGTGTTTGTTATAAGTGAATTTAGTAATAAATAAATAAATAAGTGTTAAATAATATTTTAAAAGTTCGGTTACACTCCTCAGCTCTCCTCAGCCCTCCCCAGCCCTCCTCAGCCCTCCCCAGCCCTCCTCAGCCCTCCTCAGCTCTCCTCAATTCTCCCTAGCCCTCCTCAGCTCTCCCCAGCCCTCCTCAGCTCTCCCCAGCTCTCCTCAGCCCTCCCCAGCCC
>CAJQZJ010033049.1:5608234-5651449 GCA_907164525.1 Lophiomys imhausi
GCCCTCCCCAGCCCTCCTCAGCCCTCCCCAGCCCTCCTCAGCTCTCCCCAGCCCTCCTCAGCCCTCCTCAGCCCTCCTCAGCTCTCCCCAGCTCTCCTCAGCCCTCCCCAGCCCTCTTCAGCCCTCCCCAGCCCTCCCCAGCTCTCCTCAGCCCTCCTCAGCCCTCCTCAGCCCTCCTCAGCTCTCCTCAGCTCTCCTCAGTTCTCCCTAGCCCTTACAGATGTCACATCAATTAATGAACGAAGAGCAAGAGCACATTTCCTATCTCGGACTCTAGGAAAGAATGGTGACCCCAGCCCCTGCTGTCTTTTCATAATTGGGGGTAGCAAGGTCTAAAGTCAGACAACAGCATGTTGGGACAGTAAGGGCTGACAATTGGGTATGATACTCCTGTCATCTTGATGGCCCCAGTGACTGCAACAGGAGTAAAATGTGACCAGTGGTCAAGGCAGAGAAATGCCAAGGCAGTCACTGGGCAGATAATGAGCTAAAAAGAATGTCCCCTGCTATGAAAGAAAGACCTTTGCCATTCCCTAGCCTCATGCCTGACCCACACAGGGGATCACATGTCTACAATTGGATCATTTTAAAAGAAACTAATCAAACAAGCACACTGTTCTGGCTTCCAGCCGGCTGGTCTCAGCGGAGCCAAACTCCCCAGTATGATAGGTCTGACAGAACTGGGGTCCTACTGTGCCTCTGCTACCTTCTTAGCCAGAGCACTCTCCATAGGCTCTAAGTACCAGGACAGGGACTAGGTCTTAGCCAATGTTTATGACTGAATACATGACAGTAAGAGAAATCAGGCAGGAACCTTCTAAGAAGTCCCGGCTCCCCTCCTGAGTTTCTTCACTATAGATTTCGCTCCAGATTGCTGCTACCCTACTCTGAGAGGCCCAGTGTTGAATAGAGTTGGAAACAAGTGGCTAGGAATCTGGGCTGAGCTGATGTGTTATGTCCTTGTGGCCGATGGCGAGCCTCACCACACCCAGATAGGACATATGCCAAATCTACTCACATTCCAACAGTCAAACAAATATGTGACCAAGCCCAACATGAGCAGAGGTAAGGAAGCACACATGACCTTTGGGGACATTCAGCTGGATTGGGGAGGAAGTGAATGGACTCAGTGTCCATGGATCTGACGAACCTCAGATTAAATACTACTTCAGGGAAAGCTACTCCCGTGCAAAACACGCACTGACTATTTTTCTTGTCACCATTTCCCAAACAGTAGTTCGTAACAACGATTTCCATATCATTTGCATCTCATTACATATTCTAGGTAATCTGAAGATGATTTACAGTACACAAGAGGGCGTATAGGTTTTATGCAAATACTCCATCATTTTACCCAAGAGACTTGAGCATCCTCAGATTCTGGCACCTGTGGGGAGTCCTGTACCCCATTCCTTTGGATCCTGGGAACAACTGTAACATGAACCCATAAGAACATCTGTGTTGGTTACTATTGAGTCACTGACCAAAATACCCAACAGAAACAACTCGAGGGAGGAAGGTGTAAACCTTGGCTCATGCTTTCACATGGCTGAGTCCATGTGGTGAAGGGTAGTAGCAGGGGCAGCTCGGTCTGTGACAGGGGTGGGGTGGGTGAGAGGGGAGCTGTTCACACCCTAGTGGGCCAAGCAGCAGAGACAGGGACTGGAACCTGAGGTGGGAGTAACCTTCAAAGCACTGTGAGTGATATACTTCTGCACCCAGCCAGGCCTCACCTCCTAAAGGTGCCACAGCCTTCGAAGTGGGGATGGAAGGTTCAAACATGAGCCTATGGGGACATTTAAGACAGACAAGGCAGGGAGAATTGGGCACAGGGCACCAAAGGGGCCATACCAACCAGATGGAGCATCACAGGCGGGAGATCTGTGCTGCCAGGCACAGTGGTCACTGGCCCAGGAGACATCTGTCTAGTGACAATGAGGAACTGAGTTGCAAAGCTGATTTGGTGGTTAATTAGAAGTTGATTTGATTTTCATCCATTTATGTTTCAATCCAACGGCCCCATGTGGCTAGAGGCTGCTGTGCAGATGGAAGGAACCAGGAGAAGCTAAGAAACAAAAGAATCCTCTGGCAACTTTCAGACCCTGTGGCCAAGAGAAACTGATACTGCCTTGACTTTGTGGCTCCTCAGTGCCAGCAGATGCCTCATCCCTGCTTGTGCTTGCAGTACAGCATGGGGAGACAGGGACCCACAGCTCCTCCACAGCCCTGTCCTCTCTGTCTTCACCCTACCTGAGTAGGGCCCTGGCTGAGCCACCCACACATCCTTCCAGCATGCCCTGACGTGTTTAAGAGCCACATGACCTGGGCTCAAATCCCACCCTCACTATTAGTGACTATGGGGCTTTGGGCAAGGTACGGCACTAGATGCATCAGTTTCCTTATCTATCCTATGAGTATGGTAATTTTCTCTTCCTCATTGGGCTATGAAGATTGAGAGAGACATTCCATGGAAGGCACCTGGAACCATCTTGCAAACACTCCTAGCCCTGGACATTTTGCGCTGTTCACCCCAGCGCTGCAGGTGAGTGAGCTAACACACTCAGGTGGGCGAGCCATCTGCCAAGCAGCAAAGGCAGAAAGCAGCGTTCGGATGCTGGCATGCCACTATGTCTTCAGAGTGCAGTCTCTCATCAGAGCATCCTTTCATTTGTGGCTTCTAAATGGCCCATCACAATGATGAGACTGATGTTAGAAAGACGAAGTCCTCATTGTCCGCTGAGAGGTCTAAATCCCAGCATCCTTCCTCTGGAGACCAAGCTTTTAACTACCAGAGAAAGCCAAGTGTTCTGTTTCTATCCCTTTCTAACGCACCTTGAGCATCTATTACCAGCACGCAGGAAGCCTCGGGTAGGTGCTGGCATGTAGCTGGCTCCTCTCCAGCCCCTGCTAATCTCTTTTGAACAAGAGAGTCAGCATCAAGCTCAGAGCAGACCACACTGTCTAGAAGGGATTAATAGGTCCTGTGGTTAATCTCTACATTCCTTAATCTAACCAAAGCAGGGGCCGCTTCCCCTGGAGGTGCGGTGGCCTCCTGTGGCCAGCAAAGGAAGGATGGAAGCAGAAGCTTTGACCTCAGAGAGATCACAGAAATTTCAGTGGTCATCAACAGCCAACCAACCAAGTTTGATTTAAGAGGGTAAGAGAGGGGGACTGGGGAGAGTCTCCATTGGTGTGTTGGCCAACAAGCCTGAGGTCCACAGTTTGACCCACAGCATCCATGTAAAAAGCTGGGCATGGTGGCACACACTTGCAATCCTTGGGCCTCCTGGGACAGCCAGCTTAAATCTACGTGACAAGCTCCAGGTCAGTAAGAAACTGTCTCAAAAACTAAAGTGGATGGTCCCAGAGGATTGACACCTGAAGTTGTCCTCTGCCCTCCTCACATATACATACATGTCCACACACATGTGCACACACACCACACACATATGTACACACACATGTGCACACAAACACACACATGTGCACATACACACACATACACATGCACACGCACACACACACACACATGGACACACACATGTGCGCACACACATACACTTAGGCACTAGCTTTCTCTGATGCCCTGTGTCACAGTGTACCCCTGATGGACAGATGTTGGACAGACGTTCACCCTCACTGAGCTGTAATAGCTGTGGGATTAAGAGGAAAAAGCCCCTGTGTGAGAACCTTCACTGCCTCCTACAGGACATGAGTTCTCAAGTTGTTCCCTGTATTCTCTGAGCCTCAGTTTACTCACCTAAAAAAACAGATAAAAATATCTACACAAGGATCAGCAGTGAACAAACAGGGTGGGCGTGAAAGAACTTGATGTGAACCACAGGACCTGGTGCGACTCACCTGATAGAGCACCTGCCTAGGTGCACAAGGCCCAGAGTGCCATCCCTGAGTGCAAAATCAAAAGAGAACAGAACAGATGTGGCCATGTGGAAGTTTTAGTAACAACCTGGAAACCTTAGAGACCACCAGGAAATCTCGGCAACAATCCTGTCATCCAAATGAGACCAAGAGAACACATGGTCCTCCTTCCTCTGATGTTTCCTCTCCTGCAGCAGACTGTTCACCCGTTCACAGATGACTTCATCAGAGAGCTTCTCTCAGCTGTGGGTGCAGAGTAGGGTGTGGCCAGGTCCAGACAGAGTGTCACAGATAGAGAAATCTCATATAACCTTGAAGAAGGGCTTTCCAGGATGACCAGCCACTCAGAGACATTGAGAGGCTGGTGAGGGAAGCTGGAATACCTCATCTCAGCCTCCCATCCTCACCAACTCAGCATAAGACCATTGGAGCTGATGCTCCAATTGGGGCTAAGGAGGCAAACAGATAACCTATGCTCATCATACCTAGCTAGACCAGAGACATGTTGGGGAACCACACAGAGACCACCGCCATAGAGTAAAACCCACAACTGAGACAGGGCTTTGAAGGTGAGAAAAAAAAAAAACAGGAATCTCTAATGACCAAGAGACACTTGAAGAAATGCTCAACATCCTTAGTCATCAGAGAAATGCAACTCAAGAGGACTCTGAGATTACATCTCACACCTGTCAGAATGGCTAAGATCAAAACCTCAAATGACAGCACATGCTGGTGAGGTTGTGGAGAAAGGGGAACCCTCCTCCATTGATAGTGGAAGTTCAAACTTGTACAACCACTATGGAAATCAGTCTGGCAATATCTTAGAAAACTTGGAATAGCCCTACTTCAAGCAAGACCCACCCATATCACTCCTGGGCATATATCCAAAAGATTCCTTACCAAACCACAAAGACATCTCCTCAACTATGTTCACAGCAGCTTTATTTGTAATAGCTAGAAACTGGAAACAACTCAGATGTCCTTCAACTGAAGAATAGATTAAAAAAAAAAAAACAACTGCGGTACATTTACACAATGGAATACCACTCAGCTATCAGAAACAAGGAAATCATGAAATTTGCAACCAAATGGATGGAACTACAAAAGCTCATTCTGAATGATATAACTCAGACCCAGAAAGATACACATGTCATGTATTCACTTATAACTGGATTTTGGCCATATAGTACAGGATAACTATTCTACAACCCACAGACCCAAAGGAACAGGAACATGGACTTTGTTACCTGTTAGTGGGACACTTCACCCTAGTGGAACTGCCATATAGGCCCCCAATGCAAGAGGAAGCTCTTAGCCCTCTTATGAATGATGAACTAAGGGGGGCTGATATATAGGGGCACCCCACTCCAGAGGAGTAGGATAGGTGGGAGAAGGTGTAGATGGGAGGGTAGGACTGGGAGGGGTGGAGGGAGGGGGCTGTGATAGATATGTAGCTTGAAGTAATAAATAAATGTTTTTTTTTTTAAAAAGAGAGAGGGAAAGAAAAACAATCAGAAAGAGTGGGAAATGGAGAATGAACTCTATTGCCATCAGATTAGTACTGAGTCTGAAGCCTTGTGTCTCCTTTTCCCTTGCTTGAATCAATACAGATTCTTCTTTTTGTTTGTGCCAGCCGCTTGCAACTAAGTAAGTTGCCTAACTCTTGTCTGCAATCCCCTGCAAGCAGCAGGAACTCAGGTGCCCGGGGAATGGGATTGAGCCTGGTCTCCATGGTCCCACATCTGCACCGTACTGAGACCCAGAAATTGTGCCTTCATCACTTACTGATTTTTCCAAAGTAGACATCAAAAGCCTGAGGTCTCTCTGGGTCATAAGTAGCTGCAGCCATCTGTCTGGTATCTGGCTGCGCTGGCAAAGTCTAGCTCCTGGATAGCAAATTGAGTAGTGGTTTCAGCACTGTGGGTATGTGCTGGATGTGTTAGTAGACATTGCCTGTGTACAGGGTGACACAAAGGCAAAGCCTCTGTCTGACAGAAAGCCACTCAATGTAGAAGGCTTCAATTGGAACTCATTGTACTGTAATACCACTGGTTGGGAAACATGCCCTGGGGGCTAGGACGCTGGCTCAATTGGGAAAGTGCTTGCCATGCACGCTTGGGGACTTGGAGTCCTCTCTATGGTTTCTGTCTCCAGTGAACATAAAAAGAGCAGGGCACAGTGATGAACACCAACAGTCCCTGCATGGGTGTGGAGGAAACAGGACACCCCCGGAGCTCATTGGCTGGCCAGCCTAGCCACAGTGGTTTTCAACCTTCCTAGTGCTGCAACCCTTTAAACCAGTTTCTCGTGTTGTGGTGACCCCCAACCATAAAATTACTTCATTGCAAGCCGGGCAGTGGTGGCGCACGCCTTTAATCCCAGCACTTGGGAGGCAGAGGCAGGCGGATCTTTGCGAGTTCGAGGCCAGCCTGGTCTACAAATTGAGTCCAGGACAGCCAGGGCTACACAGAGAAACCCTGTCTCGAAAAACCAAAAAAAAAAAAAAAAAATTACTTCATTGCTGCTTCATCACTGTAATTTTGCTACTGTTGTGAATTGTAATGTAAATATCTGATGTGCAGGATGAGAATTGCTTCACTAGAAGGTCCTATCCCAAAACAAAACAACAACCAAAGAGTGAAGCTACTGATGGTGATGAATACCTGCTGAGTTGGGAGTGGGGGGGGGGTCGCTTTTCTTTAGGAATGTGGCTGCTGGCTGTTTTCCCAGACCCCAAAGGAGGCCCCCATGCCCATGTGCATATGGGCAGAGCTAATTGGACTCAATAAGTTTAAAAATTATAAATAAATAATTATAGAAGGAGGACATGGAGTTGGGGGGGAGATGTAATGGGCAAGGAGTGGGGAGCAGGAGAAGAGTCTTGATGAGAATTAGAAGGAAATCATGGTGGACATGATTAAGGTACATTATATACATGTATATAATATTAAGATTATATACATGCGTGAAACTTTCAGAGAAAAAAAAAAGTAAGAAGATGGGCAGAGTCTGAGGACTACAGACGGAGGTTGACCTCTGAGGCTACAGGAGAGAGACCCCCGGATCCTCAAAGGAAGGAGGGTAACACATGTTCCCGGAGATACAGGAGAGAGGAGCCTGCAGCCTTCTACAGTGAGCACATCCACCTCTCAGGAGCTGCTGCTGGCTAGAGTCTGCCTCTTTCATTGTGTGCCTATCAGACCCAGGCATTCCTTCTCACTTCAGATCACAAGATGTGTCAGAGACAAGTAAGAAAATGTCTGGAATCCAAACACAAGCAGCCATGCCATCACTTCAAGCTCATGACAGGCTGTTGTCATTTTTAAAAACTGGAAGGTTAAGTAAAGAGGGGAAATGAACAAACATGCTCACAGCTGAGGAGGTTCATGGGAGAGGAGCAGGCCCTTAGCTGCTTCGTGAAGCATCCAGTAGCTCCAGTCTGGATCACACCCTAGCTAGTCTCTGGGACTTGCTCTGCCTGGCTAGCTGGCATTGCTTCCATGGCATTTCACACTCTTAACAATCAGGTCTGAATTCAAACCCACTCCATCTCTCTAAATCCAACAAAGTCTCAAAAAGAAGCACACTTCCACCTCTGTTCACCTTCTCTCAGCAATGGGCACGAAATCTGTCCACTTCTCACTACCTGTCCCACCTTGCAGGCCCAAGACACCTGTGTTTCTGCCCTAAAGCACACTCTGTCCAGCTGGGCTCTGGGCTGCTTCGACTTTCAATTGTAAATCAGGGACAAGTTATTTTTCAATAATTTGTTTGTCTGTTGAGATCAGGTCTTGCTTTGTAGCCCAAGCTGACCTTGAAATCACTATTCCCCTGCCTCAGGCTCTCGGGCGTTGAGATTACAAGCATGGACCATCACGCCCAGTTCCTATTCCCTCCAAAAAAATTAATTAAGGAAAGAAAGGAGAGAAGAATAAAAGGAGCAAAGGAGACAAAAAAAGATGAGCTGGGAGAGTTTCCTGAAGAAATGGTTCAACAAAGAAAACCTTTCAAGGAAATCATGTCATCAGTCAAGTGGAAACAAAAATCAAATACTATATGAACATCCAGCAGCATTGGAGTGACTCAGAAAACAATGCTCGGGGGGTAGGATGGGGAAGCACAAAGCCCACTTGTATTGTCACTACTAAGATTACAGAAGTGGGTGAAATGTTATAACAGCAATTGACGTAAAGAAAGGCCATAAAACAGTTTATTAGGGAGAAATCACAGCATGGTGCAAACCAGGAGATTACTGGAGATGTGTCATGCTGTCTGGCACTGTCCTGAGAAGTACAGGGCAGACCATGCGTAATATCCAGCTCAGCCTACGTGGCCCCTAGGGAACAGACGTGGGGTCCCTGGACTCCTTGCAAGACCTGGGTGCCCCAGACTCAGGGAGCTCCCAGTTGCTTGTCAGCTATCCATGGATAGAGTATCCTGCCAGGTATCCATGGACAGAGCTGTCCCATTCATTGAAGGACATTGAGCAGCATTCTGACTTCTAACACTGGCATCACCAGACACTGTCCAGTATCCCCCCCAGGAGGTGGGAATCCTTCCTAGGCAAGTCACGTGACATCTCTCCATGCCAGTCCACGTCTTTCCTATGGGAAGATAGGGTGTGGCTTGTGAATATACTCTCTCCCACCCCAGAACACACTAATCTCAGCAACACCTCATGTCTGGACATTTCAAATGGGTTTTAGAGAGCCTTTCACAAACAAAAAAGAGGCAAGCTACCTCCTCCTTGGGGCCAGAAGGAGCAGCAGCTGGAGACTGTCATGTGAGACCCATTCATCACTCTGCACATCAGTACCCCGAAGACCTCGAGGGGCCACATTCATGAACACAATGTCAGCCAGCACTTTGCATTTAAAACATCACATGCAGTGAGAGCCCCATTGACGCAATAGATCTACAGAATGACCCAAATAATAAATCACTTAAAGTCTTATTTGGAGTCTACCCAGGACTGTAATGTCAGCTCCAGAATTCTAAATCTCCCACAACCAGAGTCCTTCAGAAGGGAAGTCTACCTGCCTGCCACAGGCATGGTGGTCAGCAGCCTGAAGCAGGGCAGGGCTGAGAGTGCTTCTCTTGGCTTACCAGGTCTCATCAGTGCCACTAGACCATGCTCCCCTGGAGAACAGTGCTTGTCAGTACAGGGCTCACCGGAATCCACAAGTGACACTGTGACCAAAAGCTGCTTAGAACTGACCAAGAGCAGCTGGAGCAGATGGTTTGGGGACACAGGAAGCAGTCTAGGAGAGCGATTCTTGCTCCATGTCCACATACCAGCCAGATCCCCCTGAGCATCCATCAAGAGATAAGGTCATGGGTTTGTGTCTCAAAGGTAAGTGTGCACAAAGGGCCTTGAAGATTCTTGTAGCTGCTGAGAACTCAATGATGCCCATCAAATGATCATCTGGGCGTTGAGGAGACACGGCAGCCTGTGTCTGTAACCCCAGAACCCAGAGTCAGAGACTGGAGGATCCCTGGAGCTCACTAGCCAGCCAACCTGGCCAAAGTGGGGAAGTCTAAGTTCAGTGAGAGATACTGTCTCAAACAAGGTAAAGCAAGATGGGAAATAGCACCAATGTCAACATGCACCTACACGCACATGTGTGCACACGGTACACACACACACACACACACAGCCATCCATCCAGCAGGGAGCATCATGTTGAGCATTTCCCTTCAAAGCCACAGTCTTCTCGAAGGATTCTCTAATTCCCTGAGGGACCTACCCGGGGCCCTTGCTGTCCACTTGCAAGTCTCTTCCCAAAGGAGTCCTCAGACAGGGCCTCAGGAGCTCCCTTCAGGGTCAACCTCCAAATACCCTCTTCCCCATCATGAACACCCGGCTTGAGCTAAGCTTCCAGCCGCTCAGTCACCCTCTATCATCTCTCTTTGATGGTGACTCTGGGCATTCACACAGATTCCCCAACCACTCTCCTCCACTCTTCCTTTCCTTGGCTTAACAACCTTGTTTCCATGGTCTCGGTGTTAACTACATGTCCCACACTCGTGAGTCAGGTGTCTTGTATAAGCCATTAGCCGATGACTAGAATAGCCATGTTTCCCCATGAGTAAGGCTCCCCAACTCCTCTCCCACTGCAGTTCCTCCTCCTCCCTCTTCCCCAAGGCAAAAAACACTGACCCCCAAATGCAAGAGAGAAACCCTCACCTCCCTCTTTCTTTTCATAATGTTTCTATTGATGTAACTCTAAGTCCCACTCTGGTTTTTGGAAACCATTTTTCATTATTGATACAAAGTAACTGTAATGGCAGCAAACACAGTCCCTACAATGATCTCAAACCCCACATGGATCTCTACCCCTGCTTCTCCACCAAGTTCACAGTTGACCAAAGCCCCACTGAGCCTCCTGCTGGCTGCTAGTGCACTTTAGGACCCACTTATTTGCTCTGTGGACTTGAACATGGCTTTTCACCAAATGCCCCACTGGCACAAGGCAGCCCTGACACACCCCATCCCTCTTCACACACACACACACACACACACACACACACACACACAACTGCTTGGTATCTACACCTTTGACCAGTTGCTGGGTTGCTACTGTAGGCCTTGGACAAACCTTGTCAACACCATGGGTGGGTCCCCACAGCAGCACAATTGTCAGCCAACTTCCCAGATGAATACCCATCCAGCCTAGAGGAGCATCACCTCCTGGCCCAGCCTGGGTTCACACATCTCCCAGCTGGGGCTGTCTGTCAAGGGCACAGTTTTGGGGTATCCAATTCCATAGTCTGTTATTAAATATTAAGGCAGAACCCAGAGAAGCCCTTGTGATGACATCCCAAGGATGTCAGGAACCTAGGTTGGTTCTCTGACTTCAGGTGGGTCTTATATTCTCGTTTCCAATGGTCTCGTTAAGTCCCTTTTAAGAAAATAGCAAATTGTGCCGCATTCGAGAAGCCTTGAAAGTTCACAGAGCTCCTGTACCATAGTCCTGCAGAGAAAACTGCTTTTAGCATCATTTTACAGATGAGGGAACACGAAGGCGAAGGATGTACCCACATTCACAGAAAAGAGGCTGAGGCAGCCTGAATCTACAGCACTTGGGTCTAGACCCCATGCTTCCCAGGGTCTCCCCACTAGTTGCCTTCTGTCCATGTCAGAAGCTGGAGGAGGAGGAAATGGGGGGTGTGGCATACACATTTGCACTGCAGTTGGATTGGCTCCCTGAAAAGGAGGGGGGACATCTATCTCCATGGCTACACGGAGCCTGAACAAAGCCTCATACAGATTCCCACAGCCTTGACCATGGCCACTTCATCCTACAGCCAATAGCAGGAGAACGCTGCCAGCCTCTAGCCTGCCATGCCTCTGGAGTCTTCTTTTTGCAGTATTTCCATTATTAAACCTGATACTTGATAACCTCCGACTGTTTTCTAATTATTTACCAACTCACACTGGTAGCACCCACTAGCTGACAACCTTGCAGTAGTAATCTGCCCACCTCCAAAAACTCAAATTGAGTTACAGAGTTCACCCCATAGATCCTCTCACTTGAAGCTCTGCCCAAGCCATAGAAAGCACTTGGAGAGATCTGTGTTTACACTGGGGGACACTCTGGGGCACAAATGGTTAAAATTGCTGTGTGGATCTGATTGTAAATCAGCTTGTGGAACAAAAAAGGAAAATTCTAGGTTGTCTTTCTTTTTCTAACATGGAAAAGGAAGAATAGATGGCTTTCACCTAATGACCAAACCTAGCTACTATGCAACCATTAAGGAAGGTTCTGAGGCAGTCTTTGAAGTTTGTAGAAAAAAGCAATGTGATCAGGACATTGACTATGACAAAGACACAGGGCACCTGTGCCATGCTTTCCTATGACAATAGTCAGTGTCTCTATGAAGGTCCCATGTAAATTTCCAATCAGAAATAAACTTTCCCTCAAAGGGCACCTGATGATGCCTGCAGAGGTTGTGGATGTCACAGCTGTGGGTGGGAGCTGTAGGCGTCTCGGCGATAATGGACATGGGTGCTCTAGAAACCCCACAAAACACAGGATAGCCCCACAACAAAGCCTGAGCCAACTCACGACAACAGCAGGTAAGACATCCTAGCAGAACTCACGTGCACACACATGAACCTACAAATACATGCATGCACACATGGATACATACATAAACACACATGAGCATGTGTATATACACATGAACCCAAAGGCACACATACACAAATGTACACATGAACACACTCCTGTACACACAAACATACCTCCCACATGAACACATGTGCACGAATAGATATGTGACACATGTATATACACACATGTATACACCATGGACACAGACACTGAATGTGTTCATGAACACATGCATGTGTGTATGGACACGCATGAACGTAAGCATGTGAACAGACAGGCACTCAGAACTCCGTCTTTGGTTCAGCAGGCCAGAAAAGAACATAGATGTCTATATATTGGTGTATCAAAAAATTAAAGCACCTGCTTTTGTTCCTTGCACATCTTCCTCCCTTATTTTTCTAATTCTCAGAAAATGGAATCACCTACTAGTTTATGAACCCAAATACCTAAGGGTCCCAGCTCCGGGGCTTCCTTCATCAGCTCATTGAGGCCTCTTGGGTATTCATGCAGAACAGTTTCCACTCCATTGCCCCCGTCACACCCATCTTCGTAGCTCTAGGTCCCAAGCTCTCCTGCCTGGGCCACTGTGAGCCACACATGTCTGCCTTGGGTTTCTACTCTCACCTCAGGGCCTTCATACAGCTGTTCCCTCTCTCTTGTCCTCTCTCCAGCTCTCCACTGGGAGACTGTGTTTGAGCATTTGGATCCCAAGAGAAATGCCATCACCCCAAAGTGCTCCCCCACTCGGGCCACCCCCAGAGAAAGCAGCCCCTCAGAAAGTCCAATCTGTTGCCCCATGCTGGTGTTTATCTACATTTTTGAGATAGAGTCTCACTGTGCAGCCCAAACTGGTGATCCTCTTGCCTCGGCCTCTCAAGTGCTGGGGTTGAAGCTGTGAGCCATGCCTGGCTGCCTACATTACTTTCTTTCGTTGTGTGTCTGGGCTTCCAGAGCCATCCTAGCTGCTCACATCTTGTGGTGCTTTGAATGGGAATGGCCTCCATAAACTCATGTTAGAATATGTGGTCCACAATTGGTGGAACTGTTTGGGGAGGATTAGAAGGCATGGCTTTGTTGGAAGAGTGTGTCACTGGGGAAAATGTTGAGGCTTCAAAAGATCATGCCAAGCGTAGGCTTTCTCTCTGCTTCCAATTTGTGGATCAGGATGTAACCTCTCGGCTACTGCTCCAATACTATGTCTGCCTGCCTGCTGCCATGCTCCTCACCGTGGTGGTCATGGACAAACCCTCTGAAGTTGTAAGCAGTCCCCCAATTTTTTTTCAAGACAAAGTTTCTCTGGGTAACCTTGCCTGTCTTAGAACTCATTCCGTAGACCAGGCTGGCCTCAAACTCAGAGATTTGCCTGCCTCTGCCTCCTAAGTGCAGGGATTAAAGATGTGTGCCACCTCTGCCTGGCTAAGTCCCCCAATTAAATATTTTCTTTATAAATTGCCTTGGACATGGTGTCTTTTCACAGCAATAGAACAGTACCTAGGACACTCCCTACCCAGCATTGTCTCCATGGCCAACAGAGGATTCCTAAGAGCGGACACCTTGGTCTGTCCATCGCTGTATCCTTCGTACGAAAGGGAAAGACAAAAACTGGTGCTGCACATATATATAGTAATACTCAGAAGGGCAGTGCTGCAGTGTCAGGGATGGGCACCTGCCAACTACTGGGAGGAGTCCCCAGGAAACAAGAGCTTCATCCGCTGGGCTCCAGCTGCGTGGATATGCAGCAAGATTGCAGATGGTTCTGGAGTCTCCAGGTGAGGCAAGCTGACTGACCTGGCCATCTCTTAGGAGCAACTCAGGCTCAGCAGTCCCGCATCCTCCCGTCCAGGGCCACATCCTCTCACACTCTCTGCCAAGTGTTCGATGAGGACTTCATAGCAGCAAATGTGTCTTGTGCATCCCAGAGGTTGACTGCCAGACACAATCTAGACAAGAACCTAGGGGCAACCCCCATTCGGATTTTTAGCCTTGTTTTGTTGATGAGAAGAATGAGGTACCATTTGGCAGAGTGAATTGCTCAGAATCACACAGGAGACTTCCTCATGGGGGACAGAGCCCGCTGCCACCTGCTGCTCATCCGCCATGCCTGTGAGACAAAGGCATCGTGCAGGATGGGGGTCTGCCTCGATCCTGGCCCATCTCTGAGCTCACGATGGACATGGGGTAAGAGAACAAGAAGCCAACGGATGAACAGCGGCAGTTCCAACTCTCCTCTTGCTTCTGAGTCCTGTGCATTCCCCTGTTCACCCTTTCTCTTTGCTAAAGTCTTCCCTCAGCAGAGGATGGAGCTTCTAGGACAACCCCAGGGCCTGCCTGGCTTGTCACCTCTCACACACAATGCTTGGAGACTCAGAAGGCACTGCGGGTTGCAAGCTGCTGGGAAACTGGCCTGTGGTCAACTGTCTCTTCGAGACCACAAAGAGATTTCCATAAATCCACTTGTCACCAGAGGCAGCCAGGAAGGATCAAGGAAAGCCACTGTCCTGTGGCACCGCAACATCCTACACACTCCATCTCCTGCTGCACCCATATAACTGTTTGCACCCGTACCTCCACATTGCCCGGTCCACCAAGCTACACTCACCCTCTGTGGGAAGGAAACCAGTTTCAACACTAATGCCTGTTCATCTTCAGTACCCATCCGCTCAGTATCCATGGTGCCCATGGCTGAGAGTCATGGCATTTTGGGGCCACTTTGGTGGTACCCTGAAGGACAAAGTAAAACCGCAGCTGCGGAAGACTGATACATACTGGGAATTAGAATTTCACACTGTGCATTTCTGTTAAGACAGGACTACACACTGCCTCGAGGAGCAGGGAGCTCCTTCTCCCACATTCAACCCCCAGGGGGTGAAATGGAGAGAGCTACCTGCAGCTAGAGGATACAGAATGGAAACAAACCCAGAAAAAGCAGGATTCTAAAAGAAGTTAAATCCTTGAGTAAGACTTAGAAGGAAGGAAGAAGAAAGAAATGAAGGGAAATGGGAGGAGAAAGGAGAAGAAAATCCCTACCAGAGAAGCCCATCACCCATTTATGAATACAAGAGAGTCCAGAAGGGGCCTTTCATACCCAAGGATAAGAAATAAGGAAAGGAGGGGGAGGGGCACACCTGTAACCTCAGACTCAAGAGGCAGGGGCGAGGCTGGGCTACATAGTGAGACCTTGTTTCAAAAAATAAAGTAGAACAAAAAGCCAAAAGGAAGGAAGGGAAGGAGGAGAGAAAGAAGGGAGGGAGGAGACAAGCAGGCAAGCTAAACAGTAGCCTGGCATGCTAAGGGGGGAATAGAGGCAAACCTCTGCCACACACCCACTGAGAGAAGCTCAGCGAACTCATTCCTGAAAGCATGTGTTCAGATCCCTATGAAAATATAAATCCTGAGAAGCCTCCGGCACTTGGGAGATACGAACAGATTTAGCTCAGGAGAGCTGCCAGGGAGGCGAAATGGGAGCCAAATGAGGAAAGGATGGGCCGGAAAGAACTAGAAACACACAAAGGGCAGAAAGACACACTCCAAGGAGCAAGCCGCAGGCTCAGCCCTATGGAAAACTGCTCCAACTGTGTTACTGTTAGTGGCCTGAAGGCTTGGAGGCTTAGTTCACTCCCAAAGGACAAATGTGATGAGTCAGAAACATAGCTAGGGCTCAGAGACAGACGACAGATTAGTCAATTAACTATTTTACTCAATTTATATTTATTTGTTTGTTTATCTGTTTATATACAATGGAAGCCAGGGTCTTACTAGGTCAGCACCCTTCCATTAAGCCACATCCCCAGGACTAGTTTTATTTTTACCTTTCTTTTTTTTTGTTTGTTTTTTGAGACAGGATCTCACTCTATAGACCAGGCTGTCCTCAAACTCACAGAGATTCACCTGCTTCTGCCTCCTAAGTTCTGGGATTACATATGTGTGACATTCTCCAACCTACTAGCCAAAGGTTTCCCTTTCTTTGATGTGTGTTCTCTGAGCTGGAGCTGAAACTAGGGCCTAGTATGTTCTCTGGAATTGGTGGAGATATCATTTTACACATCTTTAGAGAACCAAAATGAAGTGAAGGCAGAACACAGAACAGAAGGATTTCTGAGTTAGAGGACAGCCTGATCTATCCAGAAAGTTCCAGGCCATCAAGGGTTACATAGGGGTCTGAGGGGTGGGGGGGGGGAGTGGGAGGTGCTTAAGGACCAGAATCCTCTTGAACCTTCAGAGATGCCAGGGGCTGAAGAATGGACTCTAAACTATCTGGAATACAAAACTATGAGGGCAGAATGAACCCCATTAAAACTGTGAGAGATTAAAGGACGGACCTGGAAGACAGAGACAAGCAATCAGTCCCGTCAGTGAGTGTGTTCTGGAAGAGTGAAGAGAAACAGAACAGGGTAAAGCATGAAGCCTATTGTGACCACAGCCACAGAAGGTGGAGGGACCTCAGCAACAGGAAGTCCAAGTTAGTGGTAGCAGCTAATGAAAACAAAAGGAAGCCTGGTGGTTTCCTAAACAGTAAACATACTTTTCTCAGAATCCCCAAATCTACCTTATTTGGTGTTAAGAATGGTGATATCTGTGTCCACCTGTTTACAGTAGAAGTATCCATAATCATCACCTGACCTTGGAAATAACAAGATGTTTTTCCACAGGTAAAATAAACTGTGATATGTCCAGACAGTGGAATATTATTTAGCAGTAAATAAATAAGCTATATAATGAAAAATATGTGGAAAGGTTGGGGTTATGGTTGTTGTAGGACACTTCCTTTTTATGTGTGATGGCCTGGGCTCCAACCCCCATTATAGAAAAGGGGAAAGGAAGAAAGGGAGGGAGGGTGGGTGAGAAGAGAGGGAGGGAAGGTGGGAAGGGATTTACATGAATATTGCTCAATGATAAAAAGCTAGTCTGCAAAGGCTCCCAACTGCATGTCAACTCTGTGACATGCTGGTGTCACCGAAAAGATCATTGGCTGCTAGGGTTGGAAGGGAGATGAAGGAAGAGACCAAGCAATGGTCAGAGCAGGGCATAGAATCCTGCCACGATGGGTTTCTACAACAGTCCAGGGCCACAGGTAACACCACCCAGCATAACCCAATACTAACTGTGGCCTGAGTGATGGCCATGTGTGGCTACCAACCATGCCAAATGGACCCTTTGGGTGTGGGATTCCAGCAGTAGGGAGCTGAGCTTGCTGTGAACCAAACCTGCTCCAGAAAGTGCAGTCTCTTAAGTCATCACAATCAACCCTTTCTGAGCTGGTCTCTGTAAGTACCGGGACAGTTTTTAAAACAGCTTGGGGCTGGAGAGATGGCTCAGCAGTTACGAGAGCTGAAGAGATTCCAAGTCCCAGGCCTGAGGAGATTCCGAGTCCCAGATGTGTGGCTCACAACTGCTTGAAACTTCAGTTCCAGGGGATTCTGTGCCCTCTATGACCTCTCAGATCTCAGAGGACCTTCAAACCAAACATTTTGGGGCTGAGGGTATAATTCAGTTGGTAGAGAGCCTGCCTAATGTGCACAAAAGTCCAGTGTTAAAACCACAGAACTACACAAACTAGGTGTGGTGGCACATACCTGTGCTCTCAACACTCAGAAGGTAGAGACAGATGGGTCAGGAGTTCAAGGCCATCTTCCACTCTATACAGAGCACTGGGTTAGCCTAGTCTACAAGAAACCTTGTCTCAAAAAAATAAATTATAGATAGAGAGATAGATAGAAGATAGATATACATATGTATATATATATATGTATATGCATATTTATGAAGGAACAATACAAGAATTCAGGGAAAGAAAACAGTTAATTTCTGCCAAGGAATAAAGTATAGGCTGATGATTCCCAGCGTCACTTCCTTAATCCTAAGTGCCAGAAAGCATAGGATGATGTCCAGCACATATAACAGAGACAGTCACATATGTCTAAAGTCGAAGGCCACAGAGGCACATGGGCAGTAAGAGCTGGGGGATGCCAAGCATGACAAGGCCAAACATCCTCTGTAGCACATCTGCCCTCCCACATCTCCTCTCTGTACTTGCTCACAATGGAGAGCCTGAGACTAGGAGCCAAGAGGAATCCTCCATCCTCTTAAGTTGTTTGTATCGGGCATTTTGTCACAACCATGAAAACTGGCAGGCCATCTTCTTCTGTTGCCAGCATCCAGCAGGGGGCTTGGCACACAGCTGGTGACCAACACGTGTCCCATCATGCCACGCATGGAAGCCCACCAATATACAAGTAAAACCGGAGGACAGCTTCCTCAGAGGGTTTGAAACTGGCAACAGAAGCCCACATAGGCACAGAATCAATCTGTAATGATTGTCACAACCATGAACAAAACAGACTTCAAAAGCAACTAATGTCCTTATCCTACCAAAGAATCTTTAAATAATCAACATATTAGAAGTATCAGCAAGTATTAAAAACTGAATATAAATCAGTATGTTTTTAAGTCATTAGTAAAGAAAACAAAACTGAACCCATACAGGCTGCAGAGATGGCTCGATGGTTAAGTGAACTCTCCTCTTTCAGAGGACTCAAGTTCAGGTCCCAGCGCCCATCTCAGGCAGCTCACAACTGCCTGCAGCTCCAGCTCCATGGGATCTGATGCCCTCTGAATGGCCTGCATGGGTACCTGTACACATTTGTGACTATATGTGAATATAAATAAAACAAATCTCAAAAAAGTAGAACCTATATAGTACAATATTAGAATCCACATAGTAAAATATTAGAAAATGTTGTTGAGAATGGTGTTGTACACCCTTAGTTCAATCACTGGGGAGGAAGAAGAAGATGGACCTCTGTGACTTCAAGGCCAGTGTAGTCCACATATCAAGTTCCATGCCAGTCAGGGCTACATAGTAAAACCCTGTCTCAAAAAAAAGTTTAAAGAATTTTGAACTGAAAACATTTAACCAAAATAGGGAAGGTGGCCAGCAAGATGTCTTCCTGCAAAAGCCTAGAGACCTGAGTCCAATCCCAGAAACCCATGCGAAAGTGAAAGGAGAGAACCAACTCCACAGAGCTGTCCTGACTACCACATGTTTGCTGTAGCACACACCCACACATACACACCCACACCCACTCACATACACACATACACACCCACACCTACTCACATACTCACATGCATACCCACACCCACTCACATTTCACATACACACCCACACCCACTCACATACACACAAATACACAAACACATGCACAGAGGCACACTTGCACATATTCACATACACACATATACACACAGATGCACACTCACACATACTCACATCCACACATACACACACACACACACGCAGAGGTACGCTTGCACACACTCACATACACACGAATACACACAAAGATGCACATTTGCACACACCCACATCCATACATCCACACAAATACACACACAGATACACACTCACAAGCACACACAGACTCACACACACATGCACAAGCACACATACACGTACAAACCATACACACAATAAATAAATAAATATTAAATAAAAGAAAATTAATTAAAAAGGGGGGCTAGAGAGATGGCTTGGTGGTTAAGAGCACTGGCTGTTCTTCCAAAGGACCCAGGTTTCAATCCAAGCACCCACATGGCAGTTCGCAGCTGTCTGTAATTCCTGGGTGTGGTGGCGCACACCTTTAATCCCAGCACTCAGGAGGCAGAGGCAGGCAGATCTCTCAGTTGAAGGACAGCCTGGTCTACAGAGTGAGTACAGGACAGCCAGGGCTACACAGAGAAACCCTGTGTCAAAAAAAAAAAGAAAGAAAGGGGGGGGGAGGGAGGGAGGGAGGGAGGAAGGAAGGAAGGAAGGAAAGAAAGAAAGAAAGAAAAGAAAAGTGAGACCAAATATCTGTGATGGAGTCAAGTGTTAAGTGGTAAAGACCCTCAGATGGGACCAAAAGAAAACATGGTCTGTATCTCGACCTGAAAGGAAGACACGGAAAAGTGAAAGCAAAGTGGAGGCTGAAATGTCACAGGGATGAGACAAAAGACACCAAGGCTCAAATATGAAAAACAGTAGTCAGAGGAGAAAGCGTTCACTAGGGAGCACAACCATTTCATCTGGAGAAAAGATCAATTCCACAATTCCACAACGAAAATATAACTGCCATGGACTTCCTCGTGATGAATGACACTGACTCAGACTCAATAAAAACCAGGCCATCCCAGAGGCAAGCAAGAACTGAGAGCCTTGCTGCAGAGAAAGAGTGACCCGCTTCACCCAGCTAATACAAGACCCAGGGAGCAAAGACGGACAGACAGCAGCATCTGTGTGCATGCGTGTGCATATATCTGTGCCTGTGTGTTTGTACGCATATTCTCATGCATGGGCACATGCCATGTGTCAGCCTGAGGAGGGTGTCAGGTGTCCTCTGTCACTCTCTGCTTTACTCCTCTAAGGCAGGATCTCTCTCTGAACCTGATGGCTTGGGTGGCTCTTTGGCTGCCTGTCTCCCCCCTCCTCAATGGTGAGGTCACAGGCACGTGAGGGACCACACCTGGCTTGTCTAAGTGATGCTGGGATTGGAGTTTCAGTTCAGTTGTGCAGCACGTGCTCTGAACTGCTGAGCCATCTCTCAAGCCCTAGAGTCTTTAGATAATACTCTGCATACAGCTGCTTTAAAATACACTTAGGGACTCCACCTGCTGTTTCACATAAACACACATATGCAAATGTATATGCCGGAACCTGTCCTGATCACCTTTTCTATAACCCGGCCAATTAAAAATTAATGACAAGACAGTAAGTAAACAAGACAAAGCCCTGGGAAAATTGTAAACGCTCTACTAAATTGTGCTTGGTTAAAGAAGTAACCAAACTAAAATTTCAGAACTTGAGGAACAAAATTGCAGCCATCGAAGGTGTACAAAATCATTTCAGAGACGCTGCTTCTGGGAAACTGTGGGACACTGCCAAAGTCATGCTCAGAGGCAAACTTGAAGCAATAAAGTACAGCCATCATTTTTAACTATGGAGACAAAATTTTCAGCTTGAAAATATTAACAAAACAAACCTCAGAAAAAACGACCAAAAGCAAATAAGATGCCAGAAAATGCAAGCAAATGGAACTGAAAACTCCAAGAATCTTGATTCGTTAAGAAAAAGACAGGGAGGGAGGGTGGGAGTTGTAGAGTGCCCAACACATGGGATTCAAAGAAAGGGGAGAAAACACCAAATTGACATGCTGGGCCACCAGCTGACGCAGCCTCCCCAGGGCCTCACACCTCAGCTACTTTTGCAAGACAAATCAGGAGAAAAGGAAAACTCATGTTTACACCAGCCAAAGAAAAGAAGTTCTTTGGAAAAGCCAGCATTTTTCTCTACATTCTAAAATCTATGAAATACACTTGAAACTCTAGTTGGAAAAATAATTACCTAAGAAAACACAACTCAGTAAAACCTGAGTCAAGAAGCAGGAGACAGTTGTAGGAGTTCTCTGGTGGAACTTTTGGGGTCACTTATGTTTGCTATCATATCATCTGCAAATAGGGACAATTTGACTTTTTCCTTTCCAATTTGTATCCCCTTGACCTACTTTAGTTGTCTTATTGCTCTAGCTAGAATTTCAAGTACTATGTTGAAGAGATATGGGGAGAGTGGACGGACATCCTTGCCTTAGAGGAAATGCTTTAAGTTTCTCTCCATTTAATTTGATGTTGGCTACTGGCTTGCTGTATATATCCTTTATTATTTCTAGGTATGCTCCTTGTATGCCAGCTCTCTCCAGGACTTTCAGCATGAAAGGGTGTTGGGTTTTGTCAAATGCCTTTTCAGTATCTCAAGAGATGATCATGTGGTTTTCCAGCCATACCACTTCTGGGTGTCCACCCAAACGATTCCTCACCAAACCACAAGGACATCTCCTCATCTATGTTCATAGCAGCCTTATTTGTAATAGCTAGAAACTGGAAACAACCCAGATTTCCCTCAACTGACACGAATGGATAAAAAATTTGTGGTACATTTACACAATGGAATACTACTCAGCTATCAGAAAGAAGGAAATCATGCAATTCGCAGCCAAATGGATGGAACTAGAAAAGCTCATCCTGAGTGAGCTAACCCAGATTCAGAAAGATGCACATGGCATCTACTCATTTATAATTGGATTTTAGCCATGTAGTACAGGATAACTATTCTACAACCAACACACCAAAAGGAACAGGAACATAGACTTTGTTACCTGTTAGTGGGACAATTTTCCCTAGGGGTGTAGCCATTTAGGCCCCCAGTGCAAGAGGAAGCTCTTGGCCCTCATATGACTGCTGAACTGAGGGGGGCTGATATGTAGGGACACCCCACTCCGGAGGAGTGGGATGGGTGGGAGAGGGGGGAGAGAGTGGAAGGGTGGAACCAGGAGGGGTGGAAAGAGGCCACTGTGGTGGAGATGTAACTTGAAGTAATAAGTAAACATTAAAGAAAGAGAGAGAGAGAGAGAGAGAGAGAGAGAGAGAGAGAGAGAGAAAAGAAGATAGACTAGCCCAGCCATGAAAGACTAGCCTAAGCTACTCTGGATAACCCCAGGCAGGCCTGCAATAAATGGGGGAGGCTGAGCCCAGAGGGCTGCAAGCTCTGGGCCAGCCTGACTTATTGAGACTGGATTAAAAAGCAACTGAGCTTCCCCATGCCAGACACCCCCATCTCAGAGAACCCCTGAAAGTATCCAAAGCCACCTGGTCACCTTCAGAGCACAGAGTCTGTTGGAATTGTTGATCTCCCTGATTTGACCTGCTCCTGTCTCACCGCAGGGCTCAGGTTCCTCAAGGCCTTGCTGCATCAGCTTTACTAAGTGTTCCCGGAACCCAGCAGAGGATCTGGCTCAGGGTGACAACGAATGAACAAATGAAGTGCTGAATACCAAGGGAAACAAACAAACAAACAAACAAAAATCCTCCCAAACAAGGCTTGTTACAAGGAAGGATAAGTTTGGAGAGTGTTCACAGGTTGGGAAAAACTCAGCAGCAGTGAAGGTTCATATTTGGACAGATGTGTGTGGATCCTCACTAGCAGAGGGAAAAACTAAAGCAGGCTTGAAAGCTGTGGAGTATCTGGCACTTCAGATTCATTCATTGAATCACGATGGAGACCCATGTGGAAGTTCCTCCATAGGTCAAATTAGAACCACCATGAAAGCCAGCTTTCCCACTCCTGGGGTAAAAAGCAAGGTTTTGTGTTTGCATACTGCAGAGAAACTTGCACACCTATAGGTATGCATATATGTGTATGTATGTATAAATGTTGGCATGTGTGCCATGTGTATGTGTACATTAGGTACACAAATATGTTTGTGCTTGTGTGGGCATGTGTGGGGCATGTGTGTTCATGTGTGTTCAGGTGTGAACACGTATGTCCATGGATATGGCTATATGGATGCATAGTGTGAGTATCAGTATGCACCGTGCATGTATGTAGATATGCGCGCTGATGGATATGTGAGAACTTTGGAGTCTGTGTGCATAAATGGAGGTGTGTGTATATATATACATATATATATATATATGCATGAGTGTACATGTGTTTGAAAGCATGTGTGATCATGACATATATTTATAGATATTTGTGTAGAGTTGCTCATGGGTGCATAGGTATTTGGGTGTGCACATGCACAAATAGGTTGTGTGTGTATGAGTGTGTGTGTATGTGCTCATGTGCAGGCATGTACATGTGCATATATGTGTAAACATGTTTGCAAGAGAGGACAAGTTGGTATGGGTGCATATATGTGCACAAGTGGGTTTATGTGTGCATGAATGTGTGTGTGTGTTGTGTGTGTATTGCCCATGAGTGTGTCTGTGAACACCTAAGGGTGTGCATATGTGAGTGTGTATAGGAAGCATGCCTATGTCTGACTCCTTGTGCCTCCTTTCCTATTTATTACAATTTCCATGTGGTTCTGACTTCCTGTTCCTCAACTCCCTATAGCGCCCTGTCTGTCCCTGTCATAGTCTCCCCTTCTTGCTTTCCATTCCTGCCTCATCCTTGCTTGGTGTCCCTCAGACTACCCGCATCTCCAGCCCTTGTGTCCCTATCTCCCTTCTCTATGGCTACACTGACCCTGGGAAGTCGAAACCCAGGACAACATGCCATTGCACTCCCTCCCAACGCTACCTAAAAGCTGTCCAGCTTTGCTTCCAAACGCCCAGCTGGGATTCCTCACCTTGTGTCCCCCATCCCAGTTAGCTTCCTCTTGCTCTGATAGACTCTATGACCTAAAGCAGCGTGGGGAAGAAAGGGTTTATTTCACCTCACAGCTCACAATCTATCATGAAGGGAGTCAGGGCAGGGACTCATGACAGGAACCTGGAGATGGGAACAGAAGCAGAGGCCATGGAGGAGTGCTGCTTACTGACTTGCTCCCCATGGCTTGCTCAGCATCTTTCTTATAGAATCCAGGAACATCTGCCCATGGTATTACTGCCCACAATGGGCTTGGCCTCTCACATAAACCATTAATTAAAAAAAGAAAGGAAAGAAAGAAATGCTCCTTGCCTGCAGGCCAGTCTGATGGAGGCACTTTCTCAACTGAAATTCCTTCTTTCCAGTTGATGGTAGCTCATGTCAAGTTGACAAAAAACCCAACCAGCACACCCCCATCAGGGGCCCTGCACTCACAGTCAAGTTCCCCTAAAATGGCAAGCTTGGACAGTGTGGACAGTCCACCTCTGCATCTAGACCTCATTGCCACCTGTGTGTAATGGAAAGGCATCAGGGCTGTATTAATCTTCAGACTGTTCCTAGACAGATCCTGGCCTCCCACTGTGGCAGACAGAAGGCAGTGAAAAGCCACACAACAGAACAAACGGTCTGCCTTGCTGCTGTCCCTACTTCCCAGAGGAGTAAGAAAGCAAGGGCTTCCTCTGACAACCGGGAGGGGTCTATGGAAAGCTCTGCTTAGCACTGTACCTGCCTCCACCAACATCCCCACCCAAGCCGGCCCATCCTGAGACCTGAGAACCTGCCCAAGCCATGGCCAGCTCCCACCCACAGGACTCCACTTCCTGAGGACCCCAGACCTTAGGACAGCAGGGTCTGTTCTCTGCTCTGCAGGTGTTCACTCACTTGAGCACTTTAGGACAGGAGACACAAACTGTCAACTTGCAGCAGGGCATGGTGACACACATCTTTAAGCCCAGCAGAGTTAGGCAGATCTCTTTGAATTCAAGGCCCACCTGGTCTACATAGCAAGTTCTGGACCAACCAGGGCTACTCAGTGAGACAATGTGTCAATAAACAACCAAACAAAAAACAACACAAACTATAAGAGTGTCCAGAAGTCAACAAATCATTTCAGTGAGGTGAGAAGAAATAAGGGAGGCAGTGGTTGGTGAGGCGGCGGGACCCCCCAAGGACGGTGAAAACTTGTGAATAGAGCAGAGGATGCCAGCTAAGGGACTTGCCTAAGCAAAGGCCCTGAGCCTGGAAAGGGTGTCACCGGGGAACGGGGAACGGCATGTCATCAGTGAACAGAGGGGGACTGAGAGAAGTGGGGGTTGGGTCAAAAGAACTCAAAAGGCTCTGCACAGACAGGGGACCAATGCTTGTCTTTGGGCATCAAATAAACCTCAGACCTAGGCCTGGGGCTGGACCTCAGAGGAGCAGTGGTGTCCTGCTGAGCTCCTTCACATGTCTCTGTCACCTGCATCAAAGAACTACCCCACCATGTCCCACGGGCATCATACAAGCCAAAGGTATAGCACCCTCAAATTCAGTAAAAGGCAAGACCAGCCCCTTTGGCTCCTCATGGTCCACTAGACTTTTCAGGAATGGAGCTATCAAGGGAGGAAGAAGTAAAGGTAAGGCCACGGGAACAATGGCACAGAGCAGCCTGGCCTCTTACCACACACAGGGGGAGATGACACGAGGTCCCCAGTACATTCAACAGGATCCACTGGCCCTTGCTGAGTAGCAGCAGCTCAATGCTGTGTACCCATGGAGGTAGCATCCCAGCAGAAGAGGAGGGCAGCAAAAAAAGAAATGAAAACTAAATGCCACAGGCAGGAAATTTTTATTGCAGTGAAGAATAGAGAGTCAGAGCTGAGCAGGAGGTCACTGACTCAACAGAATGCTCCATAAAGGCAAGATGTCACAGCAAGAAAAGAAGCTGTGTGTGGATGGATGAGTTCCCAGACACTTGGTTCAGCAAGTGCAAAGGTCCTGTGGCTAGAGAGTGTCTGGGTCTGTTGGAGCACTAGTAAGGAGGCTAGGGAAGTAGGGCAAAGAAAACAGAAGGGAGGCCAGAAAGGCCCTGGGGAGGGTCCCCGAGACCCGCACAAGCACTGGAGTATCTGGCAAAACTCTCAGTAAAATATCAGAGGTGACTCGGCTTGCATTAAAACCCTTTTGGCCAAGCCGGGCGGTGGTGGCGCACGCCTTTAATCCCAGCACTTGGGAGGCAGAGGCAGGCGGATCTTTGTGAGTTCGAGGACAGCCTGGTCTACAAAGTGAGTCCAGGACAGCCAGAGATATTCAGAGAAACCCTGTCTCAAAAAACCAAAAAAACCAAAAACAAAAACAAAAAAAACCCTTTTGGCCGTTGGATGACTAGTTCCCAGGGCAGAAGCCAGGTGCAGCTGGACCCAGGGGAGGCTCAGCCAGGTCATAGGACAAGGTCGGGCTGAATTGGTCGTGGCAGAGCAGGCAGGACTCAGAGGCTCTGACATGAGATGTGACGGGAAGGGGTGCTCTGTGGGACTTCAGGGTTAGGGGCCCAAGCTCCTGAAGAACTGTCATGTACATCTATGGCATGGTGGGATGGTGGGTGGGTAAACTGTAGACACCCCAATAGGACTCTGGGCCAGTTGATGCAGATCTGCCCCCAAGTCCAGGTGGTTCTGTGAACTTCCTCCATTTCCAGATACTTGCAGCTTATATTAAATGACACTGCATGATACCAAAGTTGGACATGTCCCTTGCTGCTGGTTTGTGGCTTCTGACACCAGGTTGGACCACAGAAAGTATGTTTATCCACACCACTGGTTAAACCTGGTGATTCTATCCTGAGAGCCAAGGACAGTCCTCCTGTCCTAGCCAAGGAAACAGCCTCAGAGAAGACAACCCTCCACAGAAGGTCACACAGCAGGCAAGTGGTGTGGTGGGGACTAGAACCAAGACTCTGACCCTAAAACCTGTGGCCTTGAGAACAGTGTTCTGGCCCCTGCACCATGCAGCAGAAACCAAAGCCAAATGTCCTTTTTATACCCAAGCAAAGAAAAAGCAAGAGACACAGGGAGGTGATGTGACTTCCAAAGCTACTTAGCAAGCTGGAAGCAGAGTCTGGGCTCAAACCCACAGCTTATGACTCCCAGCATAGTACCCTCCCCAGTAAAGCTGGTTGGAGGAGCCCGGGGAGGCTGATTGAATGGGAGGTGGGGGTTCAAGGCATACGATGGGAGAGGAGCACACTGGGCCTCTTGCTTTGGTTCATGTCCCAGCTTGACCACTTGCTAGACATGTGACCTTGGGTAAGTCATTGCACTTCTCTACACCTCGGCTGGAGGGGTGACCAGAGCACCTGCTGCTATGAGGGTGAGGGACGATAACACTTGTTGAGGGCTACAATGCCTTTCAAAGCCCCAGTCTACTCCTCACATGCTCCCAGCAAGCAGCCTGTCTAGAATGACACCCACACACTCCTGGGCACCAGCAACCTCCCATCTAGGGGCGTCACAAGGGTCCTGACTCATGCCTCTCCAGGAAGGAAGTGTGTGCTAGCCCTGCATAGGAAAGTGTGGGCCACCCCTGCCAGAAGCAACTTGAGCCTGGAAGAACGGATCCCAAGAGCCAGTGTCATCAACTAACACACATTCCACAAAGTTCCTTTGAATACCTATTCTGTGCTGCCATCCCAATCATCCTATAAGGAGATGGATGACATAGATGAGAATCAGCTCCAGGGACTGGACAGGTGGCTCAGTGGTTAAGAGTACTGGCTGTTCTTCCCAAAGACACAAGTTCAATTCTCAGCACTCACATGGTGGTTCACAACTGTCTATAGCTCCAGTTCCAGAAAATGTGACACCCAGTTATGGCCTCAGTAGGCACCAGACACTCCTGTGGTACACAGACATACATGCAGGCAAAACACCCATATGCATAAAATAAAAATAAATAAATCTCAAAAAAAAATTAAGCATCAACCCCCGAGTTCACAAGGCAGAGTGAACAAGTGTTCTTGACTAATGTGGACATAAGGTCAGAATTAGAAAAGAAGTGTATGGTAGAGTCAGTTCTCACCAGGTAGCTGGGAGTGCCCAGGCTGGCTGAAACCATGCAGAACGGTTCTGGGAGAAAAGCCTCCAGTTAAGGGAACAGCCTACGCAAAGGCCCCAGAGCTAGACAGAGCCTCAGCAGAAAGCCTTCATGGTTAGAGTGTGAAGACCCAGGGGCGGCAAGAGCGGCATTCTGAGACCCAGGGCCTTCGTGACTCTGGGCTCCAGAGACTGTGTGGGAAGGATCTGAAGGAGGGGTGGTGTTCTTGGGCTAGATACTGTGGCTCAGGCCAGAGTGTCAGAAGCAAGGCTGGTGCACGGACTGCTTAGTTCCCATGCTCTCACTGGACCTCGGCACCTGGGGTGGGCTGGACTGCTTTCCTCCCCATCTGCAGGGCAGCAAGCAGAGGCTCTGGTCAAAGTCACGTGGTATCGAGAGAACGATCTACCCATCCATCCGTCATCCCACACAGGGCAGAGTGAGTCTAGAGTCAGACTATACATACACCTGGTCCAGAATCTCTGCTTCCACTCTGGGGCTGCCTGCAAGCTCGTGTGTCACTCTCAGACCACACCTCCTACCCACCCAGGGCCTACCCCTTTTTCTCTCTCCAGTGCCACTCAGCCAGCCTTGCAAGCCCCTGATACCATGACCTTGGGTTTCCTGAGACACTCCTGTCACATACTCACAGGGCAGAGGCCCACACATCACATAAGCAGCAATCATCATGAGCTCGATCTTATCACTTTGCGCCCCAAGGCCTTCTTTATCCCCCACTTCACTCCTGGACCTTGTCCCCCACCCCCACTATCCTCCCAAGTCTTCTAAATGTCAAACCCAGTAAGAAATCCAGTTTGGAGGGAGGGACTGAAAACTGTTGAGCGCTGGTTTCCTCTGACCACACAAGGTTGCCCTTGCCTCCTCTTGATGGGAGAAGAGGGCTCTTTAGGATGGGGCTGGTGACTATGTGTCTATTCAGGATAGGCTGGAGTGTCATCTGTGGGATAGGGGACCTTAGGAGATGTCCCCTCACTGGTCCCTTGGGTAGAGAGGCAAGAGCACCACTGCTGGGGAGCAAGGGGGCCATGGGGATTCCAAGCTGGAGCCCCATCAGGGCTCACCCAGACACATGGATAGGGAGCCTTGGCCTTCCCTGGCTGCTGCGAGGGAGAATAGGGCAGGTTCTGCTCAGGCCTCCTCATTGGGATGTTTTTCCCTCTTGGAGTAAAAAAATAAAATCACCACAAAACCCAGAAGATAGGTTGTCATGGCAACAAAAGTTTGAGGCCAGGTACTTCCTGACACCCTTTGAAGCTCAGTGATCTGAGGGTTGCAAGATCTGGGGGTTGCGCACAGCTGTGGGGAGACCGATCGGAATGGCCTTTGACCTCCCAAATTTCTCACCAGCAACTATTTGCCAAGTTCGGGGGAAGATAACCGTGATTTTCTGGTAGGAGCAAGCCATAGCTGGTGAAAACCAAGGGAAAGCAGAGTTTGGTTTTTTATCTACCCAATGGATCGCCCAGGGCCATTTTGACTAATGAGGCCGGGGGTGAAGGTCTCATGTTGACCATAAATGAACCCCTACCTCAGGTCGCTAACTGCACGCTCCCCTTCTCCATCACTTCTCTGATTAGTCTCCAGCCGCCAAGAAGACAATTCAAGCTCCTGCCTCAGCCCTTTCCTGAGCCTCTTCTGAAAAATGGGTCTTCCACAAGTGGCAGCCTGGCCCAGAGGCTAGGATGTAACACGATTCCACAGGTGACAACTATAGCAGGAACTGGTGCTCAGAATGTACAGGGGCTAGCTAACATTGCTTTAAGCATATTTCAGTTAATAATTTTTACCATTTAGCAGTCAAGCTTGGACATCAAGCATGGAGCAAGGGATGAGCTACAGAGCTTTGGGGGGCAGTGTTCAGGGAGCCTTCAGGAGAGCCACCAGACCATCCAGTGAGAGCCCAGACACACTATAAAGGCAGTGTAGGTTGGGCTCAGGCTGCCAGGGACAAGGCCCATCCAGGCATTCCAAGGATGGGGATGTCCCCAAGGCAGGGCCTCCGAGATCTCAGGCACAGCTGCCTGCCATTGGAGGAGAACCAACAGTCATCCCTTCTCATTCACTCACTGCGCTGTCTATGGAGACCTGAGCCCGGAAGGGTGCAGATGCCTATAGTGCTCCATGGCTGCTGTGTGGGAGGATCAGGCTTGTGGAAGCAAGAAGTTTTAGCCAAGGGGCTTTCAGGATAATTTCTCTCTCTCTCTCTCTCTCTCTCTCTCTCTCTCTCTCTTTAAATCACATGTCACCATGTCACAGTGAGATTTAAAGTCGTGTTCAAATATCTTGTGTCATTGGCAAATAGCCAACATGCTCAGACAAGTCACGGAAAAGTTTATTTCCTACCCCCCTACTTCCCCCAAGGCCCAGATACCTCTAGCCCCTTCAGTCTGAGACCCCCTCCCAACGTTTCTACTTTGCATACCACACTGCAAGTATTTATTGGCAATACCCAGAAATGGGGGACACAGCAAAGACCTAACAAGAGTGACATCTTAAGGGGAAAGGCGACAATATGCTGGTGACAAAAGACAGGTCCGGGAAATTTCAGGCTATGCTGAGTGTGAGGAAGATAAGGCTCCGTAAAAGGGGAGACAGTGCTTCCAACGGGGTCCTGCCAGAACAGAGGCTTACTGCGGGGCAAGCTATGGGTTGAGTCCACAGCTAATACCACCCACTATATGGCACAGTCCCCTGTTAGACAGAGGTCTGCTGAGCTCTCCAGCCTTGCTTCCTGCGTTGGGGTATCTCCTGACTGCTGGGGGTGGGGGAGAGAGAGGCAGAGGGGTTCAGTCTACTTTCTGAAAAGCCAGCCCCCTCCCCAGTCTTGAAGGAGCCTTGCACTAAGCCAAGACTTCCTGGATCCTCCAGCCCCAGTGCCCACAGTTGTCCCTGTTTTCCCGCCTGACTCCCTTCCCTCCCACGGCATCCACTCCCGCAATCCACTCCAGGGAGTGCTCCAGAATACCCTGTCTTGTGGCAATAAGGGTGCACATCATGTTCCCCCTACTCCCTACTTTCCCAATCCCTGTCCTAGAGGTTCAGGGCGGCTTGGGGATGCTAATAGCCGGACCCTTGGGTTCTGCGGTGGGAGGGGTCGCCCACAGCAAAGGTTCCCGACCACCCCCCCCCCCCGCTGTCACCTCCAGAGTCTAGACCGGGCGGATGGGAGCAAGGAAGGGCGCGCAGGGGAGAAATGACTTCAGACCGTGGAGGGACCGCCACCCTGGGACCCACAGCCAGGGTGCGCGCGCCGGGAGACCCCGACGCGCCACCTCCCGGCCCGGGACCCGTGGGCTCGCGTCCCCGGGGAGCCCCGCGCCAGCACTCACCCGGGCCACCGAGCTGTTCCTCGCACGAGTACCAGATGCCGGTGTGGAAGCGGCGCAGCTGGAAGCGCTCGTCGCCCGCCTCCCAGCTATAGGGCGCGCCGGCCGGGGTTGCGGCGGCGGCGGCGGGGGCGGCTGTGCTGTTGGCCGTGGTGGCGTTGGCGCCCGAGTTGGGGCAGTTGGCGCCGCCGCCCTGGCCGCAGCCGGGCTTGGGCACCCGCTGCGTGCCCTGGCACCAGTACGTGGTGAGGAAGGCGGTGGTGGCGAAGAGCAGCGCCAGCAGGTTCAAGGCCACGGCCAGGAGCGCTCGGCCGCGGCGGCTCGTCTTCATGCCGCCCGCGCCGCCCGCAGCTCCGCGCGAAGTTGGCAGCGGCGTCCGCGTCAGCGCCCGCCCCGGGGCTCTGGTGCCTGCCCTCGGTGATGGCGCTCGCGGCGCGGGCCCATGGCCCCTGGCGGGGACGCGGGACGACGGGGACGCGGGGCGGCCGGGGACGCGGAGTGGAGTGAACCAGCGCGCCCGGAGCCCGGAGCGCGAGTGCGCCTCGGCGAGCAGCCGCCGGCGCCTGGCAGCGGCCACGACGCAGGGACGCGCGCCCCTCCGTGGGGAGACACCTGCAGGCGGCCGGCGACACTGTTCAGCGCCCGCCCGCGCGCGGAGAGGGGGCGCGCCACGCTGGGCGCGGGCGGGGGACAGAGCCGCGCGGGAGCGGAGAGGGACAAGTGAGAGATCCCTGGCAAGCTGCTCCCGGAGAGCTCACAGGGATGTACACACTCAAGGCGGGAGAAGACCCCTCACCCCAGACTTATACCCCGCCAGCGAAATCACAGCTCCTGTGAGTCCCCACGGAGACACAGAGGGCAGGGCGTTCAGGCTGTAAGGAGCCTCTGTAAAGGCTGCAAGACCCATCTGGAGCTTAGGAAGGGCTGGGGATGCAGAGCCACGCTTTTGAAAAGCTTGTGCCTGGTCACCTTTGGTGCCTAAGACCAATCCTCATCCACAGGCTCCCTAACACCCCCAGGGAGGGCAGAAAGCTTGCGAAGGGCAGCCTGCAGCACAACGGGCCTGCGCATAGGGTCTGACAAACAGGGCTTCCCCTCCCAGGCTGTCTGCACCAGAGACCCAGAACAAACAGCATGACCCACGAGGTCATAAAGAGGACAAGTTGTGATCACCAGGAAGGGTGTCCTGCAGGTCTTGCGGATGCTGAATGCTTAAGGCCGTCTTGGGCAGGGTTGGTCAAGCATCCTGACTTTGAAGTTAGGTAAATCCAGGACTCGACCAGCTGTATGACTTTGAATAAGACACTTGCTCTCTCTGACCCTCAATTTCTATATCTATGAAAAGGGAAGAATGTGCCCCACAGCCAGGGGTGGTGGGAAGGGAATCTGGCACACAGTAGGCACCCAGCAAGTGCTGACACAGTTAGAAATGTCTGGGCCAAGGAGTTGATGAAACTCAGACCTTTTTAGCAACTCTTTCGCAAAGTAGAATTGCTCAGCTATGAACACCCTCATCCCCACCTCTGCTCCAAGATGATAAGCTACACCCTTCACTCTTCCCACTGCACGGGGCACAGTGAGTGCCTGGATGCCCAGGGTGTACAATCATTAATTGTGCATTGATTGCAGGAGCTAATTTGAATTCTGCCCAAGCCTAGAATGACTCTAGCCACCCCCAGCTTGCTGAGAGGCAGGCTTTGCAGAATTCAAGGTTAACAGATTACGAATTGCCTTATTCCTGTGGGTGAGCCCCACTCACTGCCAGCTGCTGCCACTCGCCTGGGGGCAGGAGAGACTAAAGCATTGTGGGCAATAATATCTCTGGTAGGACTTGGAGTGTGGATGGCCAGGGGAGCCCTGCACTTGCCCCTTTCTGGCCCCAAGCAAGGAGTTCCCAACTATTTCGAGAGGGAGAACTTCTGGGTTGCAATGGTGCATTCCAGTATTGGTTATGTGAATGAACGGCCACAAGGAATCTGCTGCCCTCAACAGACATGCAGCGTGCATCATCTGCACTGTCCACATTTAACTCCAGCCCTGGGATGTGCACTGACTGACGTGACACCTCTTTGGCCTTGAGACTCAGTTAGCATCCAAGTGGCAGAACATATTTCCTTCAAGCTGGGAACCCTACCCTAGGGGACTCAAAGCAAGGGGAGCCCAGAGGGAAAAGTCTCTTCAGTGACACCCAGAGGAAACAAGACTGATGTGATATCTAAGGCACCCAATCTCTTCTTGCTCACTGAGCAGCCAGTATGTGCTCAGCTCAGGAAAGAAGAGAAAACATGGGTGACACTAGTAAGACCAGCACAGACCACACAGAGGTGAAGGGCAGGGCCGGACAGATGTGGGCAGAGCTTGGAGGAAGGTCTCATAGGAAGGTGCGTTCAAGCAAAGCCTGTAAGAAGGTGGAGGAGACCCCAGGAGGCTCTCTGCGAGGGAAAGAAAGTTCCTAACAAGGGAACCCATGACCAGTGCAAAAGCCCTGAGGTAGGGGGAGAGAGCACAGCCTGAACAAGGACAGCCAGGGAACAGGAGAAGGGGATCCATCAATGGATTGCAGAGGTCCGTGTGGGCATTCACTGAGTCAGGTGGGGTCCTGCCAAGGGTCTGGGCAGAGTCTAACTATCAGCTTCCAAGTGAACAAAGGTGGGAACAAATCAGCTTGGGGGGGGGTAGGTGATACCTGGGGCTCACACAAGATGGTAGAAAGGCCAAAGAAGCTCTGGGCTACTTTTGCTTGCTTGCTTGTTTTTAGCAATGCTTGGGGTGGAATCCAAGGTCATGTCTGCTAGGCAAGTGCTGTACCACTGAGCTGCAACCAGTCCCTTTTGGGGTGGGGTGAAAGGCAGACCCAGCATGATTTGTTCAAAGCAGGAGGGAGAACAGGACAGAAGGATGCTTGACAAGGGTGTCTGTAAGGCCAGGGCCTCATAGAGAAAAATTCAAATTGGGACTGATTTTGTGCTTGCTGAGTCTTCCACCAGAGCTGAGGGTAGAGACCAGTAGGAGGAGCTACCTTTCAGGGCTGCCTTCCACAAATGCCTCTCAATACATCAAGTCCATTGCATACAATGGATATTTTCATACCAAATATTGGCAGACCTGCAGCCAGGCAGGGTGGCACATCCTGTAACCCCAGAGGCTGAGGCAAGAGGATTACGAGTTTCAGGGAAGCCTGGGCTACATAGTGAAACTTTGCTTCTCCAAAAAGGAAAAGGTAACAATTATAGCTACATTGACTACAGACAGATTGGGGTGGGGTTTAAGGAACTAGATATTTGCACACAAGGCCTTGGCACTCGATTTATCCTATTAACATAGCCAAGACCTGCCAACAGCCTCCTGTCCCCAGCCCTCACCTGAGCTGCCCACCTCTGCACCTGCTGCCAGAGGTACCAGCCCCATCTCGCCTTGGCTTGCTCTGCAAACACCACTGGCTTCTGCTCTCTCCACTTCCATGACAACACCAAAGTCCTTTGTGGTCCCTAACTCTGCACCCACATCCATCAAGCTGTCCCCACTGCCTGGTATGGCCTTGTCATCTTGTCCTGCGTGTCCTTCGTGATGCTGCCGACCTCTACTCCTGCTGCCCTGGCAACTGGTTGTCCGTCCCTCTCTGATCCTCAGTGTTAGTGAATTACTCTAAATGGTGAAGTTTGTCTTCATACCTATTTCCCCGATAGACCTGGGGTTCTCCAGGTCCCCCATGCTGGCAGCTACCAAGTCCAAACCTGGCCAGAAACATGTTTGGTTTGGCTTGGATGAAGTTGGGACCACAGTGTGTCAATGTTTCCTCATTGGCCACATTTAAGAATCTAAGATTTCCCATAAAAGTACAGGCTTTAGCTTCTCTTACAAGATCAAATTACCTACCAACAGCACTGGGCCTGCAAATGTGCCTGGCAGACATTGGTCGACACCCCTGTAGAAAAGCCTGAACAACCACTGGGCTTCCACCTTCCCATTACTTAGAGAACTTGCCAGGCTGTGGGTGTCTTTGAGTGTAAGAATCCAGAACAGTTATCCCCCTGTGTGTGTGTGTCTACATGTGTGCATATATATGGGAATGCATGCATGTAGTGTGTGTGTGTACATGTGTGTTTATCTGTACATGCGCGCAAGCACGCACAAGTCAAAGTCCAAAGGTCAACCTCCAGTGTTATTCCTCAGGAGATGTTCACCTTGGTTTTTGAAACAAGGCCTCTCACTAGGACCTGAGGCTTGGGGATTAGGTTAGGCTGGCTGACCATCTGTTCTAAGGGATCTGTCTCTACCCCCCAAGCCCTGGGACTATACTGGATTTTTTAATGGGTGCTGGGGACCCATCTTAGGTCCTAATGCTTGTGTAGCAAACACCTTACCATCAGAGCTGTCTTCCCAGCCCTGTCTACCATGTTCAAATGCAGGACAATGATTGGGTTGGGAAGGGAGCAGTGGCTGGGACAGGTACAAGGGGATCTTTGGGACTAGTCACTAGGTGTGTTCAGTTCATGAAGACTCACTGGATGTACAATTGGGAATTGTACATTTGTTTTACATAAAACAAAATTTACCAGGAAAAAAATAGTTGTTATTAATAATGAAAGTGGTACTTTTCAGGAAATACGAACATGCTTTGAAGGGAGATGTTCCCAGGGGACTTGGATTTCCACTCTTCCTTGGAGTCAGCTGCTGCGAGTCCGCTCCCTTCTAAGCTTCCTGATTCCTAAACCTTCAGAACAGAGCCTCAAGCCTCCAGGCTCTCCTCATTATAGCAAGCGATTAGGCAGTTGCCAATTACTGGGGAGGTTTTTAAACAATTTCATAGTGTCTAAGCCGAAAGCACACTTCATTCTCCTGCTCAAGACACCAGTCTGGCCATGCTACTTGGGCAGGGTTTCTAGGGGAGGGAGGAGCCTGGAACTCTGTGCAATTAAAGTCTCCCTTCCCAGAGGGAAGAGTTTCTAGGGAGAAAGGAACTGGCCTCATTAGACAGTGATGGGCTGGAACTCCTCCTCCTCTGCGTTGTTGTTTGTGGTGCCCAGTGTAAAATCCAGGCTCATCTATGCTAGGCAAGTGCCCTGCCAGCAGCCCCACCGGCAGCCCCTCAGCTTCTTCTTCAATGCCAGCACAGCCAGACCTTCTAGTTCTTCAGGACATTTCTCCCAGTTCTTGCCCTATACTAGGGTATCTGTAAACAAGACAGGATGGGAAGCCAGGCATAGTGGCACAGGCCTGTCACCCTGCTACTTGGGAGGCAGGTTGGTCATTCGTTCAAGAACACTCTGAGCTACATAGTGAGACACTGTCTCAAAATACAAAACACAACAGCAGAGACATCCCAGGGCTGCACCTTTATGGGGCTTCAGTTCTGGGGAAAGACAGTAATAAACAAGGTGATGGCTAAGAATTCCGTGGTTACAGATGTGATTATGATGGGGCAGAAGAGGGAGACTAGAGGGAGTGTGGGGGCCTCACTGATGAGGACAGCAAACCCAGGACAAGGGGACAGATGCTCCCACTGCAGATGAGCAGCTCTGGATGGCGGTCCTTCCTCCACCACATCTGGGCTGAACATATGGACCACAGCCCTCCCTCCCTCCCTGCCTCAGTTTCTCATCCATAACAGGCCCGGGGAAGAGGAAGGCAGCAGCATATGCTGTTTTTCATATAGCCCCCATCCTGTTGGTCTCAGCTCTTGGGGGCTTCATTTTGTTTATCTTACAAATGAGGAAACTGTGGCTGCTGAGTGGCTCCATCCACCATCTGCCCAAAGCCCTTGGCAGAAGGAAGCATGGAACACATACAAGGATGTGGTTGTGGCTGAGAGAACTACTATCTCAGGGCCAGCACAGAGCAAAAGCTTTGACCCAGCAATGGCTCTAGAGCAGAAGCGTGACATCATGTATGCGGCTGCTTCCTGCTCCGAGAACAGGCAGGTTGAGTGGACTCAGATGGCATGTCTGGGAGATGTGACAGGAGGCTCACATCCTGGTTCATGTCAAGTATTGAAGCCAGCTCTGTGTGATGAGAGGGGACCTAGAACTCAGAACTCAGCCGTGTTAAGAGAAAAGCCTGGAGCCCAACATGCACACACTCTAAACAGCAGCAGCAAGGGGGTTCAGAAAGCCCGGCACTCAGCAAGCTGGCCTTGGCCTGGACGTCAGGACAAGAGAAAGGTCAGGTCTGCAACAAACACTGTTTGGCACCAACTATATGTGAGGCACATCAGCCAAAGGACTATAATTGAAGCTTTATGGAGTTTTCCTTAAGTTTTCAGTGTACTCAGATTTCAACTGGGGGGACTGAGGCTCAAGGAGGAGCAGAACAAGGGTCAGAATCCAGGACCCTGGGTTCCTTTGACCTTCCATAGCTGACCTCTATGATGCCTTCAGATGACATAAACATTCAGGTTAAAAACAGTACCACTCAGGGGCTGGAGAGATGGCTCAGCGGTTAAGAGCACTGACTGCTCTTCCAGCGGTCCTGAGTTCAATTCCTAGCAACTACATGGTGGCTCACAACCATCTACAATGTGATCTGATGTCACCTTCTGGCTGCAGGCATAGATGCAGATAGAGCACTCATATAAAATAAATAAATAAATCTTTAAAACAAAAAAAAAAAACAGTACCACTCAAAATGAGCCTTGGGGTGGCTGGCTCCACTCCCGATTTTCTCAATCCTTCTGGTCTTACCCTAGTCATTAGGAGAGACATCCAGGACTGCTGGTGAGAAAGATAGTTTACAATGATTATCGGACAACCCTCTCTTTCTGGGCTGGTTTCCACTCACTGTTTTTTTTTTTTTTTTTCCTCCCAAGGCTCTTGTTTGCTTCCCTCTGCTGCCCCCTAGAGGTCAAGATCAGAACTTTCATCCTTGCTCACCTGAACTGACTAAAAGTCCCCTCAGCACCCATCCACTCCCCAAAAACTAAAAACTGCCAGGGACTGGGACCTGGAGTTGATCAACTGAGGAAGACCAGAGTCTCTAACATGGTAGCAGCATCTACATGTTACATGCCATAAACACTATAGAAAGCATATATAAAAGCCAAAAATGTGCAAAGAACAGACAATGTAGCAACTCACTCCCCCAAGTGACCTTTCAGCTTTCAGGTAGTCATTCTGAATTTTGTACTAACAGCACTTGAATTACATATGCTCTGTTATTACATTTATTTATCTTCTGTATGCATGTGTGGCAGGCATGCACGTGCCACAGTGTGCCTGCAGAATTCAGAGGCCAACTTCTGAGTGCCGGTTCTCTCCTTCAACTATGTGAGTACCAATGGCTCTGTAGGGCAGTGGCTATTGTATTTCTATTTCACAGGGAAAAAGTGAGGCTGAGAAGAGAGCTTCAGCTCTGGATGTGTGACTCCTACCTCAGTGGCCTAGGAAGCCTTAACACAGTAGCCATCTATATTATTTTTCTTGTTGTTGTGACAAAAGCAACTAAGGGTTTTCATCACTGTAGTGAAGTCATGGTGGCAGGAGGATGAGGCAGCTGGTCACATTCCATCCACAGTGGTGATGGGTGGGAGTCACAGCCAGCTTCTTACGCTAGCTCACTCCTTTTTATTCAGTCTGGGACCCCTGCCCACAGAACAGTACTACCTATAGCTCAAGTGGATCTTCCCACATCAGCTAACCCTTTCTAGAAACTCCCTCACAGGCATGCTCCTGGTGATCCTAGATCCTGTCGGGCTGACAAACAATATGAGCCACCACATATCCTTCTGGAGCCTCCCCGCGAGCTGTATGAGTAGCCAGCCTCATTCTGTGTGTTGGAATTTTTTGACCAGAAAAGGAGAACTTCATTAGAAGAGGTCTAAGTCCTGAAACAGGAGGGTGGTGTTAGGAGACCCACATCATCTGCTCGACGCACAACAGGACAGTCATATCAAGGCGCAAGACTGAGGCAAGGAAGGAGACTCTATCTGAGAAGCTCGCCTGACAGAAAGACAGAGAACTCTTGTTCAAAGTCCATCTCACAGGCAAGCTGATTTCTTTAGGTGTGGCATATCCAAGAAGGTGAGGCGTGGTGCCCCCTGGAGGAGGGATGAAGCATCATGGACCCTCCCTGATGGTGTTCTAGTTCTGCAGGTTTGCAGAACAAACAGAAAGATTTCGCATTGATCAGTTTTACCCACACTGAACAGGGAACAGCCTAGAGCAGGCAGTTGCCCAAGGTTCTCCTGCTGATGGCCGCACTCAGGGTAATACAATAGCAGCCTCCATCCTCAACTTTGATGGGAAGAGCAGGACACCAAGCCAGGGAAGGGACAGCACTTCCTCCTGAGATAAGGGCATTACCAAGAAAAAACAAAACAACAACAACAAAAACCCAAACAAACAGGGCTGGGATGAGTCTGTGTGGACAGCACTTTCCCAGCATTTGGGATACACCAGGTTTGTTTCCCAGCACTACAAAATTAGGAAAGAAAAAACTCAACTTCCAGCCCAGCACCCTGGCAGCCAGGCTGACTCAGGTAGGGGCTGGGCTGGGTCTGTACAGGAGGCAGCGGGTCCAGCTTCCAATCAAAATGTTCTGGATCTGAGTGACTTATATCTCTAAAGTGTTCAGAGTCAACAAGCAAAGACATCTGGGTGCTGTGTCTCCATGAGGCCTTTCCTACCACATGGCAGTGTGGCTGGGGACACACTAAGAGGAAAAAGAGCCTGTTCTGGTGGCTTGGGAGAATCACAGCAATTTTATGGCTTTTGTGGCCTTTTTTTTTTTTTTTTTTGCCCTGGCCCTGCCAGGTTAGGAGGAATGATATCAAAGGGGTCAAGGACAGTGCCACAGTCTGCTTTCTGCTGTTGTAACAGAAAGCCCAACGCCGGGTGACTTATGAAGAAGAGAGCTCTGAGGGCCATGGAGTGCTGGGTAAGGCAGCCTTAACTGCCACTGGCCTTGTAGACAGCACCACATAGCAGGTGTGCTTGCAAACTAGTGAGTGAGAGCAGACAGGAGCTGCCTGGAGTTGAGGCTCAGTTGGTAGAATGCTTGCCTAGCATGCATGAAGCCCTGGGTCCAGCTCTCAGCACTGCACGAAACCGGGAGTGGTGGTACATGCCATAACCCCAGCATTAAGAAGGTGGAGGCAAGAGGATCAGAAGCTCATGGATAGCCTCAGTAACCCAGCAAGTTCAAGCTAGCCTGGGCTATAGGAGACTCTTTCCCATAAGAAAAGCATTCTTTCACTCATGAACAGTTTCCATCTGGCCCCATGGCCACCTCCCCCACAGCACGGGGACCAACAATGTGAGTTTTGTACCCAAGTCGGATAACATCACTGCCTCAGCTCTCAGCCCATGTGGTAATGGCCTCTTTGCCATAGAACTTTCTGCTTCCACTGTGAGCAGGTCCACTTCCATGACTGTGGGCCATGCTTGGACAGTTAGATGAGGTAGAAGTCCTACTTGGGGACATAGGGCTGTCTGCTGACACTAGGAAGACCTGATCAGCTGTGAGGCCTCATCCAGTCAGCCAAGAAGAACTGGGATTGGCAGAACAAACAAACGTGGCTTCAGGGGGCTGGAGGTCACGTCTCATGGAGTGTTTTGGGAGCAAAGGCTGATGGGAGATCTCTGTCCTGGTCGTTCCCTCAGTGTCCAGCCCTCAGCCCTATCCCCACTACCCAACTTGACATATCTCCTATCAGGCATCAGCTCAGCAGGAGCCAGGAAGATGGGGAAAGGTGAACAGGAGGCCTCTCCCCAGCAGAACCCTAACATGTCTATATCTATCTGTGTTCTCTTGATATAACAAACACCAGAGGCAGATAATTTATAAAATAAAGAGGTTTATTTTGGCCAGGCAGTGGTGGCACATGCCTTTAGTTCCAGCACTCGGGAGGCAGAGGCAGGCAGATCTCTGTGAGTTCAAGCCTAGCCTGGTCTGCAGAGTGAGTTCTAGGACAGCCAGGGCTACACAGAGAAACCCTGTCTCAAAAAAAAAAAAAAAGTTTCTTTTGGTTCACACTTTGGAAGGGCTGGCATCTGCCTGGGTTTTGGTGAGAGTCATGTGGTACAGAAGGGCATGTAGAGGAGAAGCTGAGGTGTGAGAGACCAGAGGGGGCAGCAGTTGGCTTTTTAACTACCTGGCTTCCTGCTCCACTGTCTGAGGGATCAGTCTGGTGATTGAGACAGGGCTCAGTTGTTGAGCGAGCTCTGTTCTTGCAGAAGATCTGAGTTCAGTTTCCAGCACCCACATGAGGCAGGCTCACAGTCCTGTCTCCCTGTCATCTTAGATGAAGCAGAGTGAAGGGTCTGCCTGTACCAGTCCCAAACATAACATACTCATTTCCAAAGGAACCCCCAACACTGAAACCAGAGCCATGAAACAATCCAAGACTTCAAGAAACCTGCCACCGTTGGAATTCCAGAAAACAGCCCATCCCCATCACACGCCCCAGAGCCTAGAGGGCTGAAAGCTTATCTCCCACCCTGCAGTTTCAAGACCTGGTGAAAGCAGGCCCTCTCCCCATCTTATTCTTTTTTTTTTTTTTTTTTTTTTTTTTAGGTTTTTCGAGACAGGGTTTCTCTGTGTAACAGCCCTGGCTGTCCTGGACTTGCTTTGTAGACCAGGCTGGCCTCGAACTCACAGAGATCCGCCTGCCTCTGCCTCCTGAGTGCTGGGATTAAAGGCGTGTGCCACTACACACTACACCTGGCTATTCCATCTTATTCTTGACTACAAAAAAAAAAAAAAAGTGATCCTCAGACCCTGCTGGGTGTGTCCTCCTGCACCCCAGAAACCGACCCGTGAGGTCTGAGGACACCAGCCTCTCAGAACAATGAAAGTTTGATCCCAGCATCTTAAGGCTGAACTGAGTCTCACTGACTCATTTCCTATAATCCATGGCAGCCCTGCACACGGGCTGGCCCTGAACATGGGCTGGGCCTGCCCTGTATGGGAGAAAAGGGTTCTAAGCAGTGACAACAGGAGGCGGGAACCATGGAGTGTCTCTGAACTAAGTGACACACTCCAGACCTGTCATGACTGACAGATGACTTCTGCCACTGGGCAGATATCCCAAAATTCATGCATAAAATCTACAGCTGTAGGGTAATTTACCTGGTTCTTCACAGGAGTGATGCTCTCATGGGTTCTGTCTAGAGGTCCAGCTGCTAAACAAGCAAACAAAAAAACTAAACACACCCCTTCGTGCAGTTAGACCCCACCTTGGAGTGAGGAGTGCCCTTTAGCGCTGGCGTAAGCCAGTTCAGTGGCAGTCTCTAGACACGATTTGTCCAGAAGCCCACACATATCAAGGACTGGGGTGCTCCTCAGTCTTCTGGCTTTCTTTCTTCGGTGTCATTTCTATCCTTTCACCCTCTGACCCGTGAAGAGGTCTCGGTGTGATAAGATAGCTGCTTTGATTACTGACATCACATTCCCCTCCCACACCTTCTCCTAGATGGTTGGTAATTTCTCTTTCTCAGAAGCCTCAGCAAATGGTTCCAGAAGTCACCCCACGGACAGGGAGAAAATGATTCCAACTTCCCCTCACTGGTCAAACTGTACTTGTGTTAGATTAAATAAGAATGGCCCTCATAGGATCATATATCTGAATGTTTGGTTTCCAGTTAGTGGACCCTTTAGGAAGGATTAGGAGATGTGGCCTTATTGG
>CAJQZJ010033049.1:5651459-5688788 GCA_907164525.1 Lophiomys imhausi
TCCAGAGGTCATGAGTTCAATTCCCAGCAACCACATGGTGGCTCACAATCATCCATAATGAAACCTGGTGCCCTCTTCTGGCCTGCAGATATACCTGCAGACAGAACACTGTATATATAATAAATAAATCTTTAAAAAAAAAAAAAAAAAAAAGAAAAGCAATGAGGACATCATACCTGAACTGTGTATGGAATTAGTTGCCCCTAAATGTCATGGCCAAGAAGGAGAGAGGGAGGGCTATGATGAGAGCTGTGTAACAAATTTTGCACAAATTATTTCCCATGAGTCTCCAGGCGGGCTGGGGTAGTTCTCCTCTCACCTGGCTCAGTCATGGGCTGCAGTCCTCTGGTGGCTTAGTGGGTCTCCAGGGCCAGTAGTACTCTAGGGCAGGTATTGCTGGCTGCTGGAGAAGTCTCTGCTAATTCCCTTCAGGGCACTAGGGGACTCACTGTGCTGGGGATGACTGTCAGAGCCAGGATGAGTACTTGGGACTAGAGCAATTTCAACACCAAGGCAGGTGCTGAGATTCCATTCCCCCAAAGCTAAATTGAGCCATGAAAGTTTATGAAGGGAAAGAGTTTGTCAGCACCAGCAAAACTAGGCAGAGTCATCAAGAGCAAATCCCTCTGCATAGGGCTGGCTAAACCGTAACGGGAGAGGCGATGGGATTTGCAAGGCTGTTTTGCCTGCTAAGCAAGCCCAGTCCCTGGGCTTCCTAGTGCTATACAGGCAGGTGACAGATACACCCTTTTTTTTTTTTTCTTTTAATAAGATTTCTCCACAGGATGCCTCCTACACAAGCATGGGTGACAATGTTTGTCTCAGACATGGGAGTGTCTCCAGCCAGCTGGTTATCAGCCAAGAAGAAGGTCCAGCATAGCTGTGTGTCCCTCCATAGCAGGAATGTCACCCACCTGTCCCTGTGACTTAAGGCCACAATGATAGCCAGTTCTTCTTGCTGACAGTCCAGCCAGGTCTACCACATTGGCTGGTGGGGCTGGCTCAGAGCAGGGGCCACCTGTGACAGCTGGTGAATGAATGCTGTGATTTTTTTTTTCTGCACCACAGACCCCAACCACATCCTATCGTCTTACCCCAGATATTCTCTCTCTGCTCACTTCTATTCCTGGCTAAATCCCATGTCCTCGGACCTTGTCACCACCATCACCCCCCACGTAAATCACCCCTCCCCCACCTCCCCGGTGACCACTCAGGCCAAAACAAGAGCCTGACCTCAGGTGAAACATCTGCCGTATAAGGACCTAACCAGCGAGACTGTTTTAATTCATTCCAGGTCTTCATGCAAGCCACACAAGTGTCTACCAACTGAACTTCAACGCCAGACCTGTGTTTCTCTTTGGAGGATGCTTGTCATTGGACCAGAGGCAAACTGCATGGCCAGGATGCCCTCAACTCTGGACTCGTTTCAAACAAGATCAAACATGGGATCTGGGAAGGAGACCTATTTGGGGGAGGCAGTTGGCACTCAATTCAACCCTACAAGAGCTTCCTGTCTAGAACTCCTTTTGGATCTTCAATGTCTTCCAGAGGCATTAAGACTTGGTCCCAAGCCGGGCTTGGTGGTGCATGCCTTTAATCCCAGCATTTGGGAGGCAGAGGCAGGTGGATCATTGTGAGTTCGAGGCCAGCCTGGTCTACAAAGCAAGTCCAGGACAGCCAGAGCTGTTACACAGTGAAATCCTGTCTGGAAAAACCAAAAAAAAAAAAAAAAAAAAAAACTTGGTCCCAAGTCTCTGGCACTACAGGGAGTGGCATCTAGCAGAGGAAATCAGATCACTGGGTGCATGTTCTGGAGGTGACACTGGGACCTCAGCCTCTTCCCATCTATTTTTTCTGCTTCCCAGACATGAAGTAAACAGCTGCCACCACATGCTTCCACCAGAAGAGTTGTGCTGCCACAGACCGAGACAACAGGGTCCAGTGACCAGGGACTGAAACTGAAACCATGAGCCAAAATGAGCATCTCCTTTTTTTTTTTTTTTTTTTTTTTTTTTTGGTTTTTCGAGACAGGGTTTCTCTGAATATCTCTGGCTGTCCTGGACTCACTTTGTAGACCAGGCTGGCCTCGAACTCACAAAGATCTGCCTGCCTCTGCCTCCCAAGTGCTGGGATTAAAGGCGTGCACCACCACCGCCCGGCTATCTCCTCCTTTTGTTTGTCTATCTCAGGTCTCACTACAAGAGCCAGCAGGCACACTCTCCCTGAAAGTAAGATGCAGGTGGGGAGCTGACAGGAGCTGTGAGTCAGGAAGGCAGGCAGAGAAAGAAGGAGAAAGGAGGCAGCAGTGTAGGGAGCAGGTGGAGCCCTGAGTTAACATGTGTAGCAACATGTGAGCACAGCCATGTCAACACTTCAAATCCATGAGAATGGCAAGGCCTTCCCCTGATCCAAGTATGGGATGCTGGCATGGGCAGAAAGTACCACCACAGCTTCTTCACACCTACTCTCCTCCAGGATGACTGCCCCACTACGGAGACTTCCTATCAACATTAGTTAACCCACTGAGTTTCCAGGCAGGTGCGACTCCCATTTTCAAACATGGCCCAACTGATCCCAGCTTTTCTGCATGGGTGTCTGTCATCTCTTCATTCTCCATTGTCCCAGTCATGTTAAGTGAGAGGCTGTGCAGGTTGAGGCACAGGAGCTGTTTGCATAGCCCTGAGCTCAGACCTCAAGGAAGAGGGGGAGCATAGAGGTGAGCCACGGCAGCCAGGAAAGGGCCTACAGCAAGGAGAGGATTGGCGGTGCTCTAGCTCTCACTGGTTAGGGAGCAGTTGTATCTCTTCTGAAGTCCTTTTATTTTTGATAATATGGATGTTTTGTCTGCATGCATGTTTGTAACACATGTGTGCCTAGTGCTTGAGGCCAGAAGAGGGTCACAGATCCCCTGAATTGGAGTTACAGACAATTGTGAGCCACCATAAGGGTGCTGGGCATCACACCTGGGTCCTTTGGAAGAGCAGTGAGTGTTCTTAATTGCTAAACCATCTCTCCAGTCTATCTTCTGAAGTATTATGCAACAAAAGACCAATTCACAGGGACCTGGTACATGCCCTACCACGCGCTCATGATTTGAGTACTTGGTCCTCATATGGCATTATCATTACTGTGGGTATTTCTGAAAACAGAGAAGGCGGAGCAGAGATGGAGGAAGCAAGTCACCAGGGGAGGTCTTTGGGAGTACGCTGTCCCTAGTCACTTCTCTCCTGTGCTCTATCTGCTTCCTGTTGGTAATGAGGTGAACACTGTGTTCCCATTGCCATCACACTCTCAAGTACATGGAGCCACGTGACAAGGATTGAGACCTCTGAAACAGCCTTGAGTTGTTCACATCAGATATGACAGAAAGCCAGCTGCCACACAAATGACCCCAACATCTTGTTTGCAAGGCTGGAGGACCTCCTGATGTCTCCTCCTAAGAAAAATTCAGGCAGTGTCCTCAGAGGCTGGTAACATGCACATTACATTTCCACTTCAAGTCCTCTCTCACAGCATGGAGAAGACGAAGGAGTGCATCAGCCAGCTCTGGGCACCAACATGCAGCACCAGCAACAGCCATATGCTTTCATTGTATCTCCTGTGAAGAATGGCATGATGGGAGGATGAATGGCAGTTCTGCTGACCTCCCCAGGTGGTGATTGCAAGTCCATATCTGTGCTTTATTTTATTGTCTCTGTGATGCTGGAGGATAGATCCAGGGCTACACTGGTCTACACCCTCAATTCCATGTCTCCCAATGTTTAAGAAGTGAGGATAACTCTTGTTCACACCCTAGTGCCAGTCACTCAGTAGGTGATCAGTGACCCAGGCTACTCCACTCACAGCCATGGTGACCATTCCTCCTCCTTTGAAGCCAAGCTGCCAGGTCAGCTGCATTCGGCTGTGGAGCTGAGTATGCCTCTGGCCAGTGGTCTTCAAGCTACTTCCTCTGAACAGGTGCCTTCTGTTCTTCTATCTTCTCCCAAGTGCCAAATCTGGTGGATGTATTGAGGGACTTAGGGGGAGGCAAGAGACAAGCCCTGGGGTCCAGCCTGGGGCAGGCTTCTCTCTGGACAACTGCCTCAGGGTCAGACAACTTACTCAGGTCAACTTCAACCTTTCCAGGCCAAGAATCTGCTGAGAATATGACTCAGTTGGGAAAGCGCTTGCCTTGCATTCATGAAGCACTGGGTTCAATCCCCAGCACTGAATAAACCAGGTATGTTGGTGAACACTCACAATCCCAGCACTTGGGAGGTGGAAGCTGGAGGATAAGAAGTTCAAGGTCATCCATCCTCAACTACACAGATTAAAGATAGTTAGTGATATATCAGATCTTAACTCAAAAAAGCAAAACACCACCACCATATTAAGAAGAATCAAGAGTCTCCTGTAACTGGAAATTTTATTAAACTTTATTAATACCTAAACACCCATTACCTAAGAACCAACCCTAATCCTTTTGAAAGGATACCAATACCTCTAGTGTAGGTCTGTTGAGGGCAACTTGATTTGCAGTCTATCTGCAGGAATACCTCAATAGCAATCATTTATTTAGTGGTCACTTGGCTGTCATGCCGGCCGCCTTCTCACTTCAGCTTGAGGCCCCTTCTTAAGTCAGCCTTGGCATCGCAGTCTTGCCAGGGCCTCAAGGGACAGGGACCCCCTCCTGCCTGTCTTCATGATCTCCTCAGCCTCCTCAGACTCAAGGCCTACCTAGCCTACCTCAGCTGCTTAGTTTGGGGTCGGCTTCCTCAGTCACGCTCCTGAGCAGGGCTCGGTCTCTGCCATCTGCTCAGTCCGTTCCACAGCCTCAGAGCCTCAGAGCACTCATGCCTCACTCATTCGCTCAGCTGTGGGCCCAAGGACCGACATAGCCTCAGGCTGCTCTGTTAGTGGTGCCAGCCAGCAGGCCATGGCTCTCTTCAGCATCTGGTTCAGCCTTTTTGGGCTGGCTCGTGGCAGGAGTCCCTTTCCATGGCCTTTCCTGGACTCTATCTCCTGTTTTCTCAGCAGGTCTGTTTATGTGCCTGCCCAATTCTTGATTCTTACCACCTCAGGGGTAGTGCAGTCTCTAAGGGCTAGTTAAGACATCTCTGCTTTGAAGTCCTGCCTTTTCTGTCAGCTGCTTCTCACCTCTCTCTCTCTCTCATGCTCTCTCTGGGCTCAGCTCAAGATAGAAGCCCGAGTCCAATTATCTTTTTAGTACTGGCCAGAGTCTCAGGAAATGGTGGGTAGCGAGCAAGTGCCAACTTTATGACTTGTGCCATTGGCTGAAGGAGGAAGTGCAAGGTCAGATGCCCTTACCTGATTTCAAAAAGGAAACCCAACTCAACTTCAGAAGAGGCCTAGGGACCACACACTGTGTCAAGTCCTCTCCTAAGGACAGTCTGCCTGGGCCACTCTCCAAGCCACCAAAGAAAGCAGCAGCAGTAGCTAACTGGAAACCCAGCCATGCGCCAGGAAGCAGCAGGCTCCTTGTGTACACCGGCCCCATGACTTGAGAAGCCAAACCTAGTGTGGCCAAACTGGAGCCCAGAGAAGATCCCTGCTTCCTAGTCCTCCTCCAGCCAGGACTAGCCCTGGAACTCGTGAAGTGTCACCATCAGCCAGGGACACTCCAGCTAGGACAAGGAAAGAGCAGTGTGTAGTCCCATCCCAGCACATCCTAGCCTCCTCAGTCACCAAAGGCGTCATCTGTGAATAACTGTCAAGAGCAGATGAATATCTCAGGCCCTTAGACTGAGAAGGCTCCTGGTTTTCCCAGCAGAACTGAGGAAACAGACCAGTGAGTGCTGACACAGCACACAGATTGAAGGTCCAGAATGACTCAGGCTTAGCCAGTGACACCTGTGTGGCCTTGGGCACCTCACCCCTCCCGAGCTCTGGCTTCCTCCTCTGTATACACACTCTGCTCCACAGGCAGGGACTCCTTGGAAGTTGGCATCTGCAAGAAGCGGACGAGAGCCTGGGCTGGTCTCCTAGGTAAAGGATGTGAAGCCTCTGGAAGTCTCAGGTGAGACAGATGCTGAGCACATCTTGCCTCACAAGTTGAGTCACTTCTGTCCTTCAGAAGATGGAAGCAAGGTCACCAACTCTCTGTAGGAGGAACAAGGCCTTTTGCTAAACAGAGCATGCATGACTGGGCTTCTGCATGCAGCTGACCTAACAGACCTGCCCAGGCATGCCCGAACATGTCCAAACAGACCTGCCGGGACCTGCCTGGAGATTGATGATGCCACACGGGATGAAGAGCCACAACAGTCCGCAGTTCAGGAGTCAATGGGACTCTAGGTGGAGGTTATAAAGGGTGCACCATGTTTTTGAAATAAACGGGTCTGCTTTTGCCACTTACCAGACCTCCAGGACCCCCAGAGTCTGGGTTGTTGGTGCCAGTTCATCCCCAACCCCAAGAGTCCTGGGCAAGAGCCCAGGCAACAACTCTCAGACTCTCAGAGTTCAGAAATCAACCCCATCACAGTGCACAAGGATTCAAGCAGGGGAGGTAGTGTGGGCAGGCTGTAGCCTTTCAACATGGGAACTATGCCATCCAAAGCTCCAAGGATGACAACAGTATCCAGCTCTGGTCTCTGCCGTAGACAACAGTGGGTCAGAGACCAGACCCCGAATGATATCCTCCAGTTGGAATGACACCCGTGGTGAGGATAGTTCAGTTAGAAGATTCATTTCTTTCCTGCTCCTTAGGGACCAGAAGAGAATGTTTGGTGGGGTATTTGTGTCAAGGTTTACTGGAGAGCAGGAATGGTGGAATACAACTGTAACCCTAGCACTTGGAAGGCTGAGGGAGGAGGATTTCTGAATTCTAGGTCAAAATCAAAGACTTGAGGCTCATTTGTATCATTATTTCCTTGCTGAAGACAGCAGAAATAAAAATGGGGCTTATTTAAAAAAAAAAAATCTACCTACTTCCAAAATTCCTGCTCAGGTAGGGCCTGCCCTCCTGGATGAGTCATTTAAATCACAGACTTCACAGTTCCTGTTCTACCTGAATGAACCTCCCTTGGGGGCTCAAAGCTAATTCTGGAGCTAGCTTTCCTAGGTTCATCAAACCCCCCACCCCAATTCTAAGGGCCCAGCCAATTAATTAACAAGGCCTTTAAAGGCAGTTCCAAGTGCTGAGAGATGGAAAGAGCCCTTAAGCCTAACCCTGAGCTCCTTCAGTCAGTGAAGAGCTGCACTTAAGTGCCCTCCCTGAGGAGCTCAAGGTGAGGCCACTATGTGAAGGATGATTCATTAAGCTCAGGATGATTCTGATATCCTCACTGCTTCCTATGGGGAAAGCACCATTTGGATAAGTCTGAAAAATCTTCACTAGCTCAACAGTTTGAGGCCCTTGCTGTATGTAGACCAAGCATCATGATGAGGGCTGGGATACAGGCTATTACGGTCTTCAAGTTCTCCTGCTAGCTAGAGTACCTCAGCAGCAATGACACAACTGAGTGGAGAGAACACAAAGGAGGGCTCATAGAGGAAGAAGGTTTAATGAGAGGAAGTGAACAGAGCAGAGCAGCCAACACTGTCCGATCAGACTCAGTGGCCAAGCCACACTACACTGCCCTTCACTACCAGCCCCAACACTCTTGCAGTGGCAGGACTCACTGCCTATCCTGGATGACACTGAGCCAGCTAGGGATTTTTTCTCATGACAAAGGAGACATACCCAAATATACAATGCTGTCTGTCCTAGCTAGAATGAGTACTGAGAATGTCCTTACTTACCACTCCCTGGTTGGGGTAGGGATGACAAGACTCACTCATGACCCACAAAAGCTTCCTGGCCCCAACATTATCTTCACTGTTTCATCTAGCTTCTCAGCCTAGAGATGCTGCCACCACTCTGTGTCTCCAACCTCTCTGAGATCTGCTGCACCAAGTGGACCCACAAAGATGTTACCTGTGATGAGGCATGCTGTGGCACTGGCCCATGATATCCACCTGCTCCATCCTCATCTTTCCCCATCACCACCCATCATAGTCCTGCAGCATTTATTAGCTGTCTCCTAATTGGTCTGAGAGTTCTTGGGGATTATATTCACTGACTGCCAGAGGCTTCCTGTGCAGTCTAGCACCTGACTTACAGAAGCCATTGAAAAGCTGTGTATGAACCAATAGTCATCTACCAGCGTTCTATGAAAGTACTAAGAGCCAACTAGATGCCAGTCCCTTTTTTTTACATAGGTCCTGAAAGGCAGGGCAAAGCTGAAGCCTGGCTTTTGAAGGCCCACCAGATCCTAACAGCCTAACCTACCCACCAAACTCATCAGCTGCCCCCACATCTGTGCTTTTGGCTCTATGCAGACATTTAGTAACATTCCAAGTCCCAGGCAAGGCACCTGGTTGGGTGGGGGGCACATGCAACAATTCTTCTTCAGGCCTCCAGACGCCCTGCATTGCTCTGCGGTAAGCAATTCAGAACTGTACCACAGCCTGTAATGCAGGCTCTTGCAGGTTAGACAGCAAAGAAGGGAAGAGTTACAGCACCAGTCTTGCTGCCCCTCTGCCCTCGCCTTCCCCAAGGCCAGTCTATGATGATTCACATCTTGGCTGCCCCAGAGACATGCCATAATCCAGATGACACCAGAAAGTGTTCAGATTTACATAGGGATGCTGGCAAGAGTTCTGAGTCTCTTGAGACCCAAAAGCCTGGTTTGCTCAAGTGGCCCCAGGAGTCTTCTATAGAGAGACTTGCTACTCTAACATCTGTCCTTTCCCTCGATAGGAAGTAGGTCCTGCAATATAAACCATAAGCCTCAAAAGACTTATCCCAACAAGTGTCAGAATTTAACTTAGGGTAACAGACGCTACACTTCACACAGCTGTGAGAAACACCCAAAAGAAACAGCTCAAAGAGGAAATACCTGAGCTCGGGGTTTCAAAGGTTCCTGCTCTTGGCCAGTTTCCTTCAGGTCTCTGGGCCTGTGTGAGGCTCAACACTATGGTGGTGGGTGTGCACACAAGAGAAAAGGTGCTCCTCTCATGGCTGCCAGGAAGCAGAAAGAGAATGACTGAACTAACCTCTGCCTACTTCTTCCTCTCATTACATCTGAGCTCCCAGTATAGGGCCTGGTGCCACTATATTGAGGGCAGGTCTCGCTCTGAGGTAACCCGCAGTGTGTTTTACTATTTTCCTGGGAATTTCTCCCTTTATAATAGCCAGTCCAAGCAAAATGTCACAGGGACAGCAGGGCTACAGGAATACAAACTGTATAGGTGGGGCTGTAAAGATGGTTCAGCAGGCAAAGGCTTTGTCAGGCTGCAACCCTGACGACCCAAATACCACCCCCAGGATCCCCACAAAGGTAGTAGGAATGACTTCACAAGGTTGTCCTCTGACCTCTACACATGCATCACACTAAGAGTATTTTTATAAAAAAAAATTATAGTGATAGCAATCTTCATGATAAAGAGCCACCTACTGTGTGACAAGCATGTTTTGTAGAACTTTGATGAAGAATGATTATACTACATTAATGCATAAAATGCAATTCATGAAAATAGCAGTTAAAATCAACAGAGGAATGGTGATTTCCAATTTTAGGACCAGGGGTTGCTATATGTGGATGGATGGCAGGGCACGAAGAGGCTCAGCCACACCAGCAATCAGTCTCCTCCCATCCAGTGCTCACACAGCTGTCTTTCTACTCTGACCCATACAGACCTCTCCCTCCCAGCACCTCAAGTGAAGCTTGTTCCCCGAGGGACTGCTCTGGCCATCTCCAGAGGGGATCTACTTCCTGGAAGGAAGGAGCCAGAGTCCAGGCTTACTGCATGGAGGAGCAGGATTGGGAGGGTATGGATCCCGCAGCAAGACAAACTCGGGATGCATGCCTGCCTCTACCACAGGGTCACTGTCATAGAGAGCAGTTTCCCCAAGCCGTGAGCCTGTTTCTTTACGTGCTGTGAGGAAGATGTTAACCATGTCCACAGCAGTTGGGCCTCTTCTCACCACTCTCCCAAGACATAACAAAGGCCTTAGCATCACCACTGCTGACTCCATGGCAACCAACTGGATATTGGCCTTAGGAAGCTCAGGCAGAAAGATGCCCCATAACTAGTGTTTATATAACAACAACTTAAGCATTTTATTAAGCTTCTTAGTATCACAATGGAATGATGAGAAAACAAGAACAAAACCCGCGAGTTTTCGCGAATCTCTGACAAAGAGCAGAGACTTCAAGGCAATCGGAGGGGTAGGAGGCTCGACAGAAACAGTTCTGATGTCGAATTCTCCTGGGCTGGCTGGGCCAGGAGGGGTGGGGAGGTGGAATGGTGAGAAGGTGGCACTGTTGTAAGCGGTCCTTGGCGATTCTGACTCAGGACTAATATACACATGATCTGCACGGACCACGCTGTGAGATCTCTGGGTGCCTCCCGGGCATGCGGCCACATGGCCCTCTGACTGTTCCAAATGGACCCCAAAGCCTGCTGTGCTGGTGACAGCAGGAGAGGGCAGAGTCAGGCCACTTGCTCAATGACCATCCAGAGAGTGGTCAAGGCTTGTCACAGACTTCCGTGGCACAAGGTGCAGGTGGTGTAGGTGGTGGTGGCAGCAGGCACATCCCTGGGGCAGTGAGAAGCCAGGAAGGCAAGCAGGTACTCCTAGAGCTTCACGGTGCCAGGGGGCAAGCTGTCATTGCAGAGCCGGTAGTAACGCAGGTCATTTACCAGTCTGTGCACATTCTGGGTGAACGAGGGTAGGTCCTAAAAGGCAGGGCAAAGCTGAAGCCTGGCTTTTGAAGGCCCACCAGATCCTAACAGCCTAACCTACCCACCAAACTCATCAGCTGCCCCCACATCTGTGCTTTTGGCTCTATGCAGACATTTAGTAACATTCCAAGTCCCAGGCAAGGCATCTGGTTGGGTGGGGGGCACATGCAACAATTCTTCTTCAGGCCTCCAGACGCCCTGCATTGCTCTGCGGTAAGCAATTCAGAACTGTACCACAGCCTGTAATGCAGGCTCTTGCAGGTTAGACAGCAAAGAAGGGAAGAGTTACAGCACCAGTCTTGCTGCCCCTCTGCCCTCGCCTTCCCCAAGGCCAGTCTATGATGATTCACATCAGAGTCCTTCCCACATGAGCTCCAGAAGTCCCTACAAGTTAGATGGCATCTGAACTGAAAAACACACACTCCCTGGGCACAGTGCTGCCCTGCGAGGAGCAACAGCGAGAAAGCAGCAGAACATTGAAGCTAGGAGTCCCCCAGCCTGAACCCTGAGCATCACCATGTTCCACTGTTTCCCACACTGCTAGTGTGCTTAGACAGCTCAGCACCTGCTATGCAAACACGAAGAGCACCAACAGTGTGCCCTGTCGCAGACACTGACTGGCACCCTGCCCTGACTACCAAGGTGATCCCTGTGCAAAACTTAGCCACATCAAACAGCTGATAATACTTCTGCCTCTCCCACCCTTTTCCTCTTTTGGAATTCAGCTCAAACCTGTCCCCATCACCAAAGACTCTGCCTGTCTTGCCTTAGCTGGCCTGGTCCTGAACAATCAGATCCCAGATCCTATTCCACTACCAGGTCCCCTTCTAAGCTCAGGCTATCTACAAAATGGAGTGAATAGTTGCTCTTTAGAAGGTGGTTCGAACAGCAGAAGTACCAGAAACAGCATGACCCAAAAATACACCATACAGCCTGTCTCTCACAAAAGCCTCCAGGGAAGCAGGGACTGGTGCCTGGCAGCAAGGTGAATGAACAGGTGGCCACATGGAGAGTGATATCCATTTCCCTGAAGAATAGCACAGGGTCTGGTGGTGCTCACCTATAATCCCAGCACTTGGGAGGCAGAGGCAGAAGGATCTCTGAGTTTGAGGTCAGCCTGGTCTATACAGTAAATTTCATGCCAAAGTAGTAAGACCCTATATGGAGAGGGGGAGGGAGTAAAAAGGGGTGGGTGGCACTTGCATATAAAAAGCAGAGGGAGGGGGAATCCCAAATCAAGCTCAGCAAAGGCTACAAAGCGACTCCATCTCAGAAGTGAAACCAAAGCAAGTAAAAAACTAACCAAGCAGCATCTTTTCAGTCAGCAGCTCCCAAACACCAAACTAGAACTCCCTCAGTGGAGCCAAACACACCTCTCCATTTTCAGTATGCATCCCAGAAGTGACCAGATTTGGAACCCACAGCATTAACCAAGAAGTTGACCAATACTGATGCCACTGCAAAACAACCATGAGATATTAGGAGTTGGTCTCTGGGAAACCAAGGAAAAACAACTGAAGTGGCTAAAACAGAGAACAGTGGAGACTCCCAAAGAAAAGAAGATTCTAAAACACAACAAAAAAGCCCATGAGAAATGAGGGGACAGAATGTCAAAACCTGAGCTTAGACGGAACGACTGCTCCAGCATGGAAGTACAGAGCACCAAGAGAACAAAGGAGAGAGTGCGTTCTCAATCTCTCATGAAAGGGGACAAGAGGAGCAGTGCTTGTTCCAACGAAGAGCTTCCAAAGTAACTTTCTTTTGCAAAGTTCCAAAGAAGGCCTAGTGCACAAAGAGCAGGAAGGGCTGTGGTCACATGACACAGAAAGAGGCAGAGACAGAGCTAGACAGCACAGAGCAGCAATGGCTCCAAGTGTGAACATTCTGAGGCTCCTTTGATGTGTTTGAGCTCTGCCAGTGCTGGGGTGGGAAGAGCTACAGGAGAGTCCAGGGTAGCAAAGCAACACCGTCACCCTGGGGACCCAAAGCTATACCAATCTTTTAGCCTGCCTAAACGTTAGCACAGAAGGGCAGCATGGTATCTTCTAGATCATTACGAGTGCTAGCCCTGGAGGAGGCAGAGACATGTTGAGTGGGTGGGTATGGACAAAAAAGTCAAGACAATGTGTGGCCTGCTGAGCCCAGAACCTGAGGCCTCAGTGGCTGAGAGAGAACATATGAGCTATAGAAGCCAATTCTGGGAGAAAGCGTGTACCCTGCACACCCAACCCCAGCATCACGTCACCCAAGTACTGATGCCGACCCACCAGTGCCTATAACCACGCCAAGGACCCAGATGAACCCTCACCAACAGACACAGGCTCTAGGCCTAGCCTTTTCTCCTCACCCGGTCCATCTTGAAATTCCGCCCCAGAACATTTTTCTGATTGGCATCCACACCATCACAGCTAGTCAGGAACTCTGGAAGAAAGGCTGCAAAGAAGCCATCAAAGTCAACAGAAGCCATGTTGTAAATGGCAATGCCAATCTCTTCTTGTAGAAGGTCATGAGACTTATGAACCAGGACCTGGAGCAGTACATTCACAAACTGGAACAGCATGGTGGTCCGGAAGATCTTCTGTAAGCAGAGGAGCAGAAGCATGGGCCAAGAGGCTCACTCAGACCCCCGGGGCTACCCTAGCCTCAGTGTGTTCCCCAAAGTACTCCCCAGGCAGACTCAAGGGGTGTAGACTTGGCCCATAACTCTTAGATAAGAATGAATACTTCTACGAGAGAAGGACACTTACTTTGTGGTATAATTTCTGCTTGGTGTTCAGAGTCTCCAAGTAGAAGAGATTTTGTTTGAAAAGGTGGATGTCAGGCTGAAGAAAGGACTGCCCAAAAGCCTGAGGAGTAAGACTATTATTTAGTGAGCAGCATTTAAGGTCCCTCGGACCCAACCCCTGCAGGGCCTCCACCTTATGCCAGAATCAGCACTATGCAGTTCTCAATGGACGGCAAGGGTGAGCCACCCATCAGGGCAGACCCCTGCAATGTATCTTTGATGTCTGAGCACTTGTGTCTTTCCATGGACCTCACTTTTTATTCTGGTCTCATTTATACCTTTTTAAAGAAAACTCTATACAACAGTGGTTCTCATCCTGTGGGTTCTGACTCCCACAGGGGTTGCATATCAGCTTTTCTGCAGCATATCAGATCTTAACATTACGATTCATTACAATAGCAAAATTATAGTTATGAAGTAGCAATGAAAATAATTTTATGGCTGAGGTCACCAGAACACAAGGTCACAGTATTAGGAAGGCTGAGAACCACTGTTCTAGCATCTCAAGTACCCATCTTTGAAGCAAGACACCCACACAGGTCAAATCCTTGCACAATCTGAGCAGACAGCACAGCCTGCCTCGCTACCTAGACAATCCCCTTGCAGGGACTGTCCTTCTCCTGAGCACCTATCCCTCACAGGCCACAAGTCCTCAGAGGTTCCTTCTCCATCACCTCATCTGCTTTGGTGCTGAGCAACAGCACATTTGTAAATCCTGCCTTGGAGTTAAAATGTCTAGGAGTGAAAGCCACTAGCTCAGGAGTGAAGTGAAATACACACTCCGACACAACATTCTCCACTTCAGTACAAAGTGAGTATAAGGCAAGGGAGGCTGGCAGCCTACAGGAACCCTTCCTATATTAAGTGGCTATCCTATCCCAGGGCTGCTTAGCAGTACAAGCAATCTTACCATCACTGCTGCAGCAGTGGGATCTGACCCTTAATGTCGGGGTTCCTGAAGCTAGAGTTTTAGTACTGTAGGACTTGGATCACACCACTGAGGTGTGAGACATTTTCCTTCCCCTGAAATGTCTTCTCACACTAACTCTGTCATGATCCTATCCCTGTGCTGGCAACCACTGTTCATTCTCCACCCTTCCACTTTTGTCTTTTCCACATATCTGATGGGACATGGAGTAGGGCAGAGCCTTTGGTTCTGGCTTTCCACCTAGCATAACATATGTTTGTCTCCACTTGTGGCAGTATGTTCTTTATTTCTGAGTATGGCCCACCTGTGCCATGTTTCATAACTAGTGAGTACTTGGACTGCCTCCAGTCTGGGACAATCATGAAAACAGCCACAGCGTCTGTGTACAGACTGTGTGATTTACCTTAGACTGCTAAATCATATGCTCAGCCACAGATGTAACAATACAAGAAACTGTCAACTCTGAAACTCTTTCAAAGTGACTTTTATAAGCCCCAAGTGAGAGACCAGATCTGTCAAAGAAGTCTACAAACATGGACAAAGTTAGGAGGGAGGTAATTGGGGAGCAAACACTAGATTATACCAAGCCCACGCCCTGCACAGCACAGGGCAGCATGGTAGGAGCCAGAATGTCCTTTCCAAATGCAGACTATGGGGCTTCCCAGAGACTCCCAGCTGCTCAGTGTCCTGTAGCTCTCAGGCAGACTGTGTGCCCTCACTCAGACAGTGTCTAACTCTGCAGCCCCACATGGACTGGAACTATGCATGTGTCACTAAACCAAAGGTTCCTCCTTCCACTGCTGTTATATGAAGGGAATGGACACTTGGCACACACCCACCAGTGCTGTGCACTTGGTGTACATTGTCTCGTTTATTTGTCTCAGAAGCAATCTGTGAAACTGTCAGTACTGACTCCCACTTTCCACATGAAGAGACTGAAGCCCCTAGAAAGTAACTTTTAGATACTAACAGGGGCAGAGTTCAGTGGCAGCCCCACACTTGCTGCAGGGCCAGGTGCCTGAGAACCCAAGGGGCATGGGCCAAGAATGCAGGTTGTACCCAGAGCAAGGCCCACACACCCTCAAGGCACTTCACCTTACCTGCATGATGGCACTGAACTGGGGCTCATTCTCCATCTGCTCCTCAGCAACGCCCCTCTGTACGCTAGCTAAGACCGTAGACTTGAAGAAGTACCGCCAGTTGTGATGGAGTGTCCGAAAGAGGAGCTCGAACAGCTCAGCCTTCACATCGGGGGACGGGCGCTGCAGAGACATGCACACAACCCTGCACCTTCCTTTCATGCAGCTTGGGAGCCTCTTGGCCAGTGTAGGCCACCAGAGAAGCCTCAGAGGTGCCAAACAGTAGCCAGCTTTCACATCCTACCCACACTTCAACCACCTCCCGTGCAGAAGGCTCTGAGCCCTTGGAGGGGGCAGTTCACCAGGAGTGCTTAAAGACACAGGCCTGCGCTTGCAACAACAGTAAGATGAGGGCCAGGAGGCTCTTTCTGATGAATCAATCAGCTTTAAACACCAGGGAGAAGGGTTACACGAGAGCCAGTTTGATTGGTCCTATCTTCCAGGTTGTATCTGTCCCTCTCGAGGATGGGAATGGTGTGTTACTAGCTAACCTGCTAGCTTTATGCAACCTGAGAGGCTAATTATACAGAGGCCCTAAATGCAGCATTGACCCAAGAGAAGCACATCTGAGGAGCACCTGGGAACGTGTGAGGTCTAAAGGCCTCTCAGTGGAGGGAACATGCTCTGCTAACTGCTGCCTGGGTGTGACTCCTTTTCCTGGAACCAGCATCAGGATTCTGAGAGAACCCTGATGGGGGATCACTGAGCACGATCTCCTAACTTAAGCCCCAAATGTCTAAGACACAAGCCACATTATTTTCCCAACACTGCGGTAGGATTTGTGACTGTTATGTGTGTGTCTCAGGACCTAGGGCCCTGGGCTTTGGTCATGGGGACAGCTACAAGATCAGCTCCTGTCTCACCAACCACTGCTGTAACACTCAAGCTGTGTCTTCTGGTTAGTACCTGTCCTTTCACTTCCCCAGATCACTAAAACTCTACCTGAATTGTCACCAAGAACTTGCTTTTAACAAGACTACCAAGTTGAAAATATTCTTCCTTGGGAGGGGACAAAAAACTATTTACAGGAGAGGGGAGAAGAGGAAGAGCAGAATGAGCCATCTCTCCAGCTATGCATTATGAGTATTTAAAAGCCCTAAATATCCAGAAACATTTATTCTCCTTATTAGGCACTTACTTTTTTTCTTGGGGGGGGTATGTGTGTGCATGATATGTCCATTTCTGGGGGAAGAGGGACCCCAAAAACTTGTGACAAGTATTGAGATTAAGAACACAGGCACTTCCCCTCCCTCCCAGTAAGGAGGCCCCACAGGGACAGCCCTGGTCCCCCTTACCTCAGCAATGATAGGGTACACTTGCTCCATGCACAATGCGATAATGCTGGGGAGGAAGGGCTTGAACACCTGGCCAGGCTCCTGCACCACCACTTGTAGGATCTTCAGGAACTTCTCTACTACCCGGCAGCCAGTGCTGCCTTCATGGAGGATGCTTTCAGCCAACTGTTCTCTGCAGGCAAGAGAAAGCCACAGAATAACTCACAACTGATTCTTTGGGAACCCACATGACAAGAAATGCTTCTAGCAAGCGAGGGAAAGGAGCTTCAGAAAGTCCTGCATTTTGCAGCCAGGTTTGTCCCTTGACCCTGAAATGCCTGGGTAGCAGGTGTGTGGTTACCTGGTAAACATGTTGAGGAAAGTCTGTATGATCTGCTCAGTGAAAGGCACACCCATTTGTACTCTAAGGCCTCGAAACAAGGTGAGGAAGAAGCTCAGCATCTCATCAGTCACATCTAAGTGAAGGACAAAGCAACGGTCAACACCATGTGCACAGAAATAAACTAAAGACGCCTGTGGCTTGTTCAGTTTTCCTTTGCAATCTGCACTGTCCTCTCTCTCTAATGCATCCTACTGGAAGAAATGTCCCCAACACCATCAGAATCAATGATGGAAAGTGGAATATGATTAAGGACCTGCTGAGAACACTGCTCTTATCCTGGGAATGGCTGCCTGATTGCTCACAGTAGGAAATGGAACTGTCTCATCTTGAAGCCCAGCCTACTATCCAGCACGGTCAGCATTCTTACTGAAAATGAACCACTTTATGCTCACATACAAGAAATTATCCAACTGGGTCAACACCTGAGTGCCTTGACATTTCTCTCTAAGACCAATCATCCCTGTAGTAGGTCAAGGTTAAATGGCTAAAAGTAGATAATGACAGAGCACTCGGGTCACACTGCCCTGGGCCACTAAATGGACTTATTGATTCTGGTTAGTGTGGTTCCATATCCAGATCTCAACCTCTTCTTGCATGGGACATTTTGATTCTTATCACACACAATGTACTTACAAGATGCAATCAGTGCATCTAAGCTATGAAGCCCCTGCTGCCTAACACCGACGAGTCTACTGTACTGTAAATGCTTTCAGGAGAGTCAGACAAGAACATTCAGTGTGACAGAGCCGTACTGGTCAATGACAGCAACATTGATAGTGGGTTAAGAAAACCACATCAGCTAGGTACTAAGTAAACAGCACCAATCTGAAAATATCTCTTTTCTCTCTTTCCTGTCTGTTAGGATACTTACTCTCTCATTCATTCATCTTAATTTGCAAAAGAAAACTAGGCAGGAGGTCACAAGCAACTTCATGTCACAAGGCAGGTGCCAGGACCACATCAAGTGCTCTGCTCACCTTTCCAGACTCTCCAAAGATAGCACAGCACCTTTGCCTTTGTCTGTATGCTTCCCTTTGCTGAACAAAGTCCAGGTTGGCCTGCTCTGGCTTGGCATGTTCTACAGATCTAAGCATATTACTCTGGCCCTTGTGAACACCATCCATCCACCAGGAAGGCTTCAGAGGCAATTCTTACCTGACTGATGGATAAAAGCTGGAAAGAGGGCCAGGGAGACTTGAACACATTCCTGTAGTGACTGGTAGCAGATCTGTCGGGACTTGGTGGATTCCCCAGAGATATTCTCCACAATATCCTCCAAGACACTAAGTGTCTGGTGAATAATCACTTTGGCTGCAAGTCAAGATGAAGCTGCAGTTATATGTTGTCTGAGACACAGTGCATACAGGTAGAGAGAACATGCACAAGGGAAGGAAGATCTTGCACAGGAGAGACCCGGAAGACAGAAGGAGTCTTGCTAACCAGTAGAGCTTGCCTGTACTTCACTATATGACCCCATAAGCACCATGTCTCCTTATCTCTCCCCTCTTCCTTTTTTACCTTCAAGACCCAGTTGTCCTGTCCGCACATTTGGACTTATGCCTTTTTCCCCTCTACCCACTAGTAACATATCAAATAGATAATGGGCTGGGGGTGTAGCTCAAGTTTTTGCCTATCATGCAAAAAACCCTGGTTTCAATATTCAGCATCACATAAAAAATGGATGTGGTGGTTCCTGCTTGTAATTCCAGGACTCAGAAGGCAGGAGTAGAAGTTCAAGGTCATCCTCAGCTGCAGAGCTGAGTTTGAGGCCAGACATGAGACATGAGATTCCCCCCCCACACACACACCTGCTTCTCTACAAAACACCAACTGGCCAACCAAACAACCCTATAAAAGCTGAGGAGGTGACTGGTGAGGCCACAAATGGCCAGGCAATTAGCACAGGAGAAGACTCACCACCCTTCAGCTACAGACAGCACCCACCTGCTAATAAGTATACAGGCACAGCCCAACATGCAATGTAACCGTGCTGGTTTTAGGAAAACGTGCCTGACCAGGCTTTGGCCTATCAGGCCAATAGTCTGATAATGTATATATAATTATTACATATTACTGCCAATATATTTAACTCTAACAATATATTGACCTATGAGTTCATATTATGATTCTACACAACACAGAAAATGGTGGCAGTAACTAGCCAACAGGAAAAGTGAGAGCTCAGCCTGTGAACTGTAGCAGAGGGTCAGCAGCCAGCTTATACCCTGGGCAGGATCCTAGTCAGGCCCAAAAGACCCATCTTTGTTAGGTTGTTGTGATGGTCAGGGGGCTAGGTTTTAGCTAGGAGGAGAAAGCATCACTCTCCTGTATGAGTGGAGACTGCCTGGCTCAGTCCAAGCCTAGTAGACCCAACCGTGATGAACTCTATAGGCTAGTGGAGAGCCACTATTACACCTGCAGTATGCTCTGGGCTGTTCTGAGCTTCACAGAGCCATTGGCTCCTATGCAAACAGAAGCTTCAGAGGAGGGTGTGGTAGAAAGAAGACATGCTGAGGTAGTGTGCAGTTAGTTCTGTTCCTCTAGTCTTACTAACTGCTGAGCTCTGCTTTCTTTATCTGAAACAGTGGCCAGATAACATATACTCACAGGACTGAGGATGGAAGACAGTGACTCACAGCAGACTGGATCACCAAAGACTGGTCACAGTGAGGTAGGAACGCAAGCAAAAAGGCACTCACACTACTGACAAGAAGTAAGCACACACTACTGCATGCTCGGAGACTGTCATAAGGCTAGGAAGCCTGAAGGATAAGGTACCATAGATGAAGGACAGGATATCAGGTGTTAAAACAATAGAGTGAACAGACAAAATTCTGACCTGACAACTCAAGGAAGTTTTAAAAGGATCAATGTTTATTTATCAAAACACAAAAGAAACTGAAAGCACTTTAAGTCTGTGACGATGGCCTGCCCACAAATAGTATAAATCCTTTTTACTACCGTGAAAGCCAAGCAGGTGGGACAGGCCTGTATACTCAGCCCTTGGAGGCAGAGGCAGGAATATCAAGACTTCCAGGACACTGTGAGACATACAGAGTCTCTACCTCAAATAATATAATAGTGGTAATGATAATAAAATGCAACAACTCCAAACCATTAAAGGCTTCATTCTCAAGAAGCAGGAAACAATGAGAAGTGGCACAGGGCCCCAGATCCAGCTGTTCAGATTTCTAACCCCACCACCACCACTTTCTCTGTCTGGGGGCGGGGGGGGGGGGGGGCTTTTCCCAGACAGTGCCTGCGAGACACACCACAAAGAGGGGTAATGTGATAGGCACATCACTTTACCTAATTTGATAGGTATAATCAGGTACAACAAAATTAAGGAAAGAAAAGTCTACCAAAATCCAAGCCTGGACTCTTAAGAAATTCCAAAGTCATGAGAGAAAAAAATGGGATGCTTTTTCCATATTAAAGGGGTGCAAAGAGAAATGACTACCTGGGTTTCACTGGTCAGCCAATCTAGTCTATGTGCTGAGTTCTAGAAAAATCGTCTCAAAAAAAGAAAGGAAGGAAAATGGTGGTTAAAGCAGGCCACTGTGAAGCACACGTGAGCCAGAAAGATCACAAGTTCTGGCCCAGCATGGGCTATCTGAATTCTAAGTCAGCCTGAGATATACAATGAGACCTATCTCTTTATTAGTATCTGTGATGCCTGCATCCTTGCTGGCATTACTCTACAAACAGTACCATCTAATAGTCTTTCATTATGCTTACTATGAAAAGATGTGTTTCTTCTTAAAATATTTTGATATTTGTTATTATCAAAGAAATTTGATCCTTCTTCCATGAACTAGATTGTTTCATTGTTTTTCTCCTCTTTAATGTAAATAATCATACCTCAGTATTACTTGTGAAGACACATGTTCTTCCAAAATCTCTGAAATGTTTCTATTTGAAAGAGGTTAAGACCACTCAGAAGACAGTTCTGAAGCACACTTTCCTGTGAAGAGGGGAACTGCTCTGTGCACACGAGTGTTTGAACTGGTTCACAGTCACCCTAGGGCTTATGGGTCATCACACATGTTTTCTTTAGGTCTCCAACATTTAGCTAACAGATGGGAGGAACATACTCAGGAAGTATGTCCTGCAGACACACTAGTGAATTAATTCCTTGCTATCTGAGCCTGCCTTTCCTCCAGAGCAGTGATGTCACTATGAGCAAATGAAGTCACCTTAGGGGCTTTAGGTGCAAATGTCCACACAGGAGCTACTTACTGTCATCCAGAGGCACTTTTCTCTGGGGGGCACCAGCACTGGGCTTCAGGCTGTGGTAGTCCCGGGAGAGTGCAGAGATGAGGCTGGCATGGTTGATGGAGCGCAAGGGCCACTGCTGTTCACTCTCAGGAAGATTTGGCCATGGAAGGAGCAAGGTGTTAGAGAGTGCACGACAAACCAACACCTGTGCCTAGAAGGAACCCAAAGGCCTATATATCAGAGGTCAAAGGGCAAACAAAAGCTAGTAACCAAGATGGACACATTTGGCGCCCTGTATACTCTGCCTCAGATTCTATGTATCTTTCTTATAGCCTGGCTATCCTCTATGTATAGTATATTATACTATATATAATGCACATAAATATATGTGTATACACACACATACATACATGTATGTATGTATGTATGTATGAATGTATGTATGTATGTGTATATGTATGTATGAATGAATCTATGTATGTGTATATAAGGCACCTAGGCCACACAAAGAAACACAGAAGTAACCCCAAGTCTGGGTCTCAATGTACAAGGTCAACCTCAAGAAGTCTAGATGGTGTCCACCCTGCTCAATCTGGTATCTGAAGCCTCACAGAGAGAGAAATCTGACTGGATAGAGTCTAGTGTAGTCTTTGATTTTGCCCTCTGACCTCCAAGAAACCACTGAGAACAGGCTCACAAGAACACTCTCTTGCCACTGTGTGCTCACATTCAAGTCTCTAAAGAACCTGCCTGTAAATCCACCCACCTCACCTAACTAGTCTCAGCCTCCCAGAACCCAGAACGAAAGTGTGTAAGAAAACAAACCAGACTAGCCTGAACCAATGAGAGCACAGGGACTCTCATTAGGTTGCAAATGATTTCTCTGGATGGACGGGGAAAGAGATTTCCCATCAGAATCACGATTCTGGCTATGAGTCAGAGAAGCCAGTGGGTTGTGTCAGTGCTGCCCACAAAAGCAGTCTAAACAGCTGAGGTGGCTTTCAACTCGGACTGTAAAAGCAGAACCAGCCCCTTCTACCTCCTCTTCCCCAGGTCTCAGCCACAGAGCACTGGGAATGCTGAAGAGGGTGTGCCCTACCTTATCCGCTAGACGCTGGGCAGAGGCATCAATGATGCTGTTGAACACCTTCTGCACTGCAGGGATGCTGATCAAAAAGACAGGCCGCACGGTGGTAGCTAGTGAGACCAGTAGGTGGCACGCAGACAGCAGCAACTTGTCTTGGACCTAGAAAAAGAAGACTCGTGACATGCTGGCTGACTGCATCTTCTGCGTGACTGCTGCTGGAGAGACTTCAGGAGGCAGCTAATGACTACCAAACCATATCCTTCGCCCAGGGATGTCTCTGCAATGTTTCCTATGATGGCTCCCAACAAAGTTACTGTCTCCTATCCCACATCTATAGCTCCTGCCCTCAAGTCAGCATCACTTCTTGGTCCTTCTTCCCTGGCACTCTTCAACTCATATATGTCTGTTATCCTGTACAGTAGCCCCGCTGGCATGCGTCCAAGTCTTCCCTTCAAACAAATGCAGCAGCTATTCTTCCACTCCCTGCTCTGGCTCCTCCCGAAGTCAAGGTCTCATTCTGCTCTTCCTTCCTGGATTTCATCTCACCACTCTTTTAGTCTCTCCTATTTCTTTCACCTCAACATGCGTTAAAAAAAAAAACTTGGTTCAAATCACTGGCAATTTCAAATTCATAAAAGAAAAGTTGTTGGAAATGAGTGGTTAGAAACTGGCCTCAACCTTGCCTGTGTTAAACACACACTCTACTCATGTGCCATGCTTGTACCCAACAAAGCTTCCTTATAGAAAGGACGGAACATGGCACACCAAAGAGTCAAGGTCTGCAAAATTATTTATGAAGAAGGTACCATGGTAATTTCCTAAAATTACAAAATATTTCTAAACTTTAACAGCATAATCTCTACTTATTCTAAGGAAATTACATAACAGGATAAACCTATAGTCTTGAATTTATGTATTTTAGAAATATTTATTAATTTAAAGACATGGTCTCATGTACTCCATAGTCCAGACTGGCCTTGAACGTGCTATGTGGCCAAGATGACCTTGAACTTCTTCTGATCCTATTTCTATTTCCAAACGTCGGGATGTAGGCATGTACCACCACAATCAGTTTCTATGCAGTGCTCAGGGATTAAACCCAGGGCTTTACACATGTGAGGCAAGCACTCTACCAGCGGAGCTAAATCCCCAGCCCAATTTCCCCAATGGAATCAACCTCAAAGTGGAGCAAGAGCTAGGTGAATTATGAAACACACTCCTTAGGGGCATCAAAAGTTTTCGAAATTACCATTATAAATACAGCAGGCTTAGGGAACTCAACACAGATCCCATTAGTACAGACTGCCTGTATGTGCAATGATAGCAAGAGCACCTGAATCCACATGCCATGCAAGTTAGCAGTCTTCTTGAGAGAGGACTTACTAGGGAGTTTGACCCCAGGGACCAGAATGATGCAAAAAGAACCAACTCCTATCAGTTGTTTTCTCACCTCCACAGGCATGCTATGGCACTCATGCACCCATGTGTAATACAAAAAAAATGTTAAAGGAACATGAAACAATATATCACCCATAGCCGGCACATCATTTTCGTTTGATGGTAAACAGGGCTATGGAGAGAGCAAACAGAGTTAGGTACAAGGTGCAGCATTTTCTGTCTCAGGACCTTGGTGCTGATGAGAGGTGTGATCGCATCCATGGTGGTAGAGATGAGGGTCACAAACTGTTGTGTGTTCTGTCGGTGGGCTTCACTGCAATACTGTGCCAACCAGTGGGAATAGGCCTGGAGAGCAGCAAGTGACTGGGCATGCCTGCCGGGGAAAAAAGAAGTGGTGATCTGAGAGGGCCACGTGAGCCGAGGCATGCACTTGTCTCCACAGGGAAGATGACAAGAATTTCATCCACTGTGCAGGTCATTGCAGGCCATGGTGACAGCAGAGAAGTCAATCACCTCTCACACTGTCTGGATATGACATGACCACCACTGTTGAGAACTCACACGGCCGTCCCTAAATATCTACCAGGTCCTCATCTTTCTGTGGCACACAGACAAATGGAAGGGAAAATGTGCTCTTTAAGAATAGTAAAAAGTAGCCGGGTGGTGGTGGCGCACGCCTTTAATCCCAGCACTTGGGAGGCAGAGGCAGGCGGATCTTTGTGAGTTCGAGGCCAGCCTGGTCTACAAAGCGAGTCCAGGACAGCCAGAGATATTCAGAGAAACCCTGTCTCGAAAAACCAAAAAAAAAAAAAAAAAAAGAATAGTAAAAAGTTACTATGGTCTAGATAAGTAATGGTGTTATATAGCTTTGATAGAAGATTCCAAAGCTCAAGTTTCCCTCCAAGTATCTGTCTCCATAGGGTGTCCAAGTATTTGGGCTCTGTAATCTGGATCACACACTTCAACTTCAGAGTGAAACTAGGCATGGTGGAATAAATACACTTGTGACTCCTCCACTCCAGAGGCTGAGGTGAGAACACTCCAGGTTCAAATCAGCCTGAACTACAAAGTGAAACCCTGTTTTAAAATAACACTAAAAACAAACAAACAAAAAAATCCCAAAATATGCTACACTAGTGGTATAAATCTTTAATCCTAGCTTCAGTCAGATCTCTGAGTTTGAGGCCAGCATGGTCTATACAGCCAGTTACAGGTCAGTCAGGAACTCAAAAACAAAACAAAACAAACAAAAACTCAGAATATATAAACCCCAAAAGCTAACAACACATCAATGTAGTAGAAGTTAGGCCTATATAGTGAATTGGTAGGCAGTTCAGATTGGTATCTGGCAGCACATAAGGAAAGCTTGGTGTCCCTTTGGTTTGATGAAATGGACAAAGCCAAGCTGTGGCCAGATGATGCCCTGTTGAGGGGGCGTGGCTAAGAAACTTGCAAGCACCACAGATGACGTCAGTTGCCGTGAGAAGTAACTGGACTGCTGGACATCTCGAGAAATCTCATGGACCCTCAAGACTGCCAAGGATCACGAGATAAGGTGATATATAATCCAAAGAATTCCAAGCAGTCTTTCTCTTCCTCTTGCTTTCACTGGACTAAGAAGTCATTCTGGAGAAGTGTATAGCAAGGTATGCATCATTTACAGAATTTAGACTGTGATAGAGGCAAAGGCATGGCATAAAACCGGCTGAGAGTTCCTTGAAGGCATCTGTTTTGGGGTTCCAGAGCTCCAAAAAAGTGAGCAAGGTGAATGAAGTTCGGAAGCCGCTTGGAGAGGCTTTCGGTCATGGGGTTTGCCCAGGCCAAGGAGAACGTGGAAGCGAGTCTCATCTGTGGAAAAGGCCAGCCTCAGTTTGGCAGTTGGAACAGACTGACTTTATAAACCAGCCACAATTTGGTGGTTGAAATAAATTGGCCTTGGGAACTGGCAAAGCAAGGCCCAATGGGCTTTAAGCTTAAAAAATACTACCTGATGGTTCTGCCCTAAACCATCCTGCATGGACCTACGCTAAGAATATTAATATCCTTTTAAGAAAATTAAAATTAGTGTTAGTTAAGTGTTTTTGGATAGGTATTAGAATGTTCTTAGATATTAGGATATTCTTGGATTATAGATTATAGGTCTTAGGTTATAGAATTTAGGTGTTTTATAGGTGTTTCTTAAGTATTAATAAATATAAGTGTTTATAAATAAAAATATTGTTAAACATCAAAGATAATAACAGGTCTTACAGAGGTAAGGGAGCAGTCTAGTTCAAAACACTAGCCCACAGAGTACACACAACTCTCCTTTTCCATAGTCACCACTAAGCAATCTGAGTTGATATTCTGGTATGATCTAAATACATAGTTCCCTGTGGTGTGGGCACTATGGAGATTCCTTTTCAGTCACTCTTACACTGTCAATACAAACTGATGATTCTTTAAAAAAAAAGTATGATCACACATATTATTTTTATTCAAAATAGTATAATCATTGTCATTTTTTTATTGTTGATAAGTGTAACCAAGAAAACACCCTTCCAGCCTGCTCTGTGTGTTCTTGAATATTCCACATACATTCAGGAACTGTTTCCCTATTTACTGACTCAACAACATTATCTAGCATTATCCTATCCCAAAACTTAGTGCATTTCCCCAAAGGAGTTCTGGTTCCTTTTAGTGGAGAAATTATGTTGTTAAACAGAGGGGCAGCTTGAGTGCCACAGTTTCTAGAACATGCCTGTGGACAGAGGTAGGATGCAGACAGAATCACTTCACAATCAAACTTACCATCAACAATAACCCAAGTGCCTACTGACATGATGCAGGAGGAAAGACATCATAGGATGCAGCCATCTTGCTGCAAACACTTAGCCAAAGGCAGAAACACTGGAGAAAAACACTTGCCAAATCTGGATTGTAGGATATTCTTTTTTTTTTTTTTTTTTGGTTTTTCGAGACAGGGTTTCTCTGTGTAGCCCTAGCTGTCCTGGACTCACTTTGTAGACCAGGCTGGCCTCGAACTCACAAAGATCCGCCTGCCTCTGCCTCCCAAGTGCTGGGATTAAAGGCGTGCGCCACCACCGCCCGGCTAGGATATTCTTTAAACAGTAAATTTAAGGTCTGGGGCTCCAAGGTATCTGTATGCCTCTCTTTTTTTTTTTTTTTTTTTTGACACATACCTCTACTCACACATCATATATAACTATGGAAGACAGATTTAATGTTGGATCATGATTAAACCTCAAGCCTGTGTGTGAACTAGACATTAGCTTGCAACGTTTAAAATGCTTACGATGGTAATAAATTCTACAGAATAGTCTTGTTCCTAGGAAATTCCTGAAGGATTTATGGGTGAAGTAGCATGCTATCTACAATTTTCAACCTGTTCAACAAAAACAAACAAAAAGTACCTAACTGCACAAACACACAAAGAAATCCTAAGAACCAAAGGCAAAGGTGGCCAAACTAATTGATGAACCCAGGCTACTGAGAGTATTTTAGTCTACAAGGTTCTGTTTGTTTTTCCTTTCCATTTTTAAACCATATTTGACAGATAATCAAGATCTGTAACTTTTTAAAATAAACTGTTAAGGAACTAAGTAGTACAAAATAGGAAAACCTAGAATTCTTAATAGGCAGTTAGTTTATTTTTCATATTTGGAATCCATTGCTCATTCTACCTTTTACCAAAGTCTGAGTTCAAAACTAAGAAGGACAGCAAGGCCAGTGACTGGAATCTGAGCATTTCAATCAACTTAGCACACACACAGGAGGGGGGCTTGAGTCTTCTGCAACCCTGTGCAAGCTGTTCTGATCATGAGCAACTGGCACGTTGCTTGGGAGCTGCTGCACAGCTTTTTCTAGTTCTCAAAGAGGAAAGCAATATGCTTTAAATATAAAACCACAGTAAATAAGTCTCTTTCCTCCATGCTTTTTTTTTTTTTTGGTTTTTCGAGACAGGATTTCTCTGTGTAGCCCTGGCTGTCATAGAACTCATTATGTAGACCATGCTGGCCTGGAACTCACAAAGATCTGCCTACTTCTGCACCCCTAATGCTGGGATTAAAGGTGTACATCACCACTACCCAGCGACACTTTTTCTATAAAAACTAACCATTCTGAAATTGCAGATGGCCACTGTCCTCTACGACTCCTGCCTCAGCCCCCAACAGACTCAGACAGAAGGCCCACATCTCCAAGCTCAAGCAGTTGCTTACCTGTCTGTAAAAGGCAAACCAGGGTCAACAGGAAGTTTCAAAGGGCATGAGTTTCTTCTGCCTTAACCTTTACATGAAAGGTGCCCTGAAGTGGCTGGGTTCCAAGGGTCATGTTTCTATTGCTCTGCCCCAGCCCACTCTGTAAGTTCTTCTTTTCAGTCTCTGTAAGTCAGTTTCTTATGCTCACTCACTGGGACACTTGTTCTACTGCAGCAAATGCTGCCTGATAGGATAGAGAAAAGGGCCTTTCAACTGTGGCAGCTTGGTCCTAAAGTCACTGTAACAGTTGTGAGTGCTCTAGTCCACAGCAAGCCTGCTGGGCAGTCCAACAGGAAGGAGGTTCTATCTTCAGTCCCCAGATGCTATCTCCCATCTACAAACTTTATCTGAGTGTCTTGAGTCAAGTGTCAAATAACCTGAGATTCTTATTTGACACATGGACATCTTGGCTCTGTGCCATCCTACCAAACTTAAAATCTGAACAAAGCTGTCTGACAGCCCTCCTGTGCTCCAGTTGCTTTAGGACATCTGCTTTGGTTTAGACCCAGTTGCTGGTGTACAGCTCCCATAGTCCTTACAATGTCTCCTCAAATAAGGGCTGTGATAGGATTAGGGAAACTGAGCATAGGGAACATAGAAGAGCAAAAACACAGGCATTTCAGGTAAAAAGATATGAGTGGATCCAGTTACATCCGGATATGACTGACACTGAAGGGTGTGCCAGTGATCCACATAGGTGGAGAGCGTGACCGTTTTGGTCCAGCTCGGAAAGCTGTGCAGACTTTGAATTTCCAAAGCATTGGATGGCCAAAATGCCAGGATTGGACTGAGAACTAGATCAAGACCCTTGGAGACCCAAAGCATCTGAATGGTGAGCCTAATAAACTTTTCATCTTGCAAATAAGTGGGTCCTAGGACTGAAGAGACAATTCTTACAAGAGCTGCCCCACTTCAATGGTCTTTATAAACTGCCTTAAGATCTGACGAACGAGATTCACAGACTATAAGACTGAAAGAGTTGGTGGAAATCAACCACCCATATGGATCCACGCCAAAAGTTAATCTAAGAGAATATCCTTTTAAGAAACTAGGTTAGAGTTAAGTGTTTGTTTTATAGATATTAGAATGCTATAGATTAGGTCTTAGAGTTAGGGTTTGGGCTTTAGGATTTAGGATAGGTAACTGTTAGGTAATTGTTAATTATTAATCAATATATGCTTGATAAATAAAAATTTACTGTTTCAAAGGACATCTTTTGCTTTTTGGTCTTTTGCCCTCAGTTTCTCCAGAAGCTTCAGAACAGTCTTTTGTTACTTTTAACAACCCTTTCCAACACAACTGAACATAATTAAGCCACGCAATTTCTGTAAAGTCCTTAGATTGCCATGGGGTAGGACCAAACTGCCAGGGGAACCAGCCTTATGCTTGGTTGGTTGGGACTTTTAGCCACACTCTCAGCCTCTGAAGAGGGTAAAGGGACTAAACGTTTCCCTGATGGTTTAACTAGCCCCCAGGAGACTAGGTGAGCTGGGGAGCCTGTGAATCACAGAACACATGCAGGTTGCTGGAGAAGGACTGCAGAGTAGACGGAGAAGCTCTGAACCCCTGTCTACCTTGCTCTTCTCACCTCACCTGGCACTCATCTCTTATAATAACCATTCTGAGCCCACTACAGCAAACCAGTCAAACTTGCAAGGGATGATGTGGCCGCCCAGCTTCCAGTCAACAGTCAGCAGCAGAGGACACTTAGCGGGGGCAGCGGTTGGCATTGGGAGGGAGATGCAGAAGGGACACTCCTGGGGAATGAATCCTCAACATGCTGCTCTACCAAGCAGTGTCAGAATTGAAGTTAATTAGAGGGCATTCATTTTCTGGAGAAAAGCACATAGCCCTTCCTCCGAGTCCCATGTTGGAAGTATCTTGTGAGTGTGAGATGTCTATGTTTTTCCCCTACCCACCGACTCTGTCAGTGAGTGATCTATCTACGTGTAGGGTGAGACGCACGGTTCAGGTGTTTCTATGGCAACCCCGTGCACCACTCAGGCTCCTCTTCTACCACGGTGCTCACCAGCTCCTAACCTCAGAGCCTGCACTGTTGTTTCCTGCAATGCCTGCCCCACAGAGCCTCATCCCTGCTCTCTTTAACCTAACCAACTGCATTTACCCCAGACATACACCAACAATCTGTCCTTTCTAGGGTCAGAGTTAAAGAATCTCCCCTCTATTTGTGGGAGCCACCACTGTCCACTACATTCGGTTCATCTGGAAGCAGGGTCAGTGTCTCTCTTGAGAAAACACAAGTCACCACACTCTACTCACACATCAATGAGGTCAGGTTTCAACACTGACGGCACGGCTGTTTCGATGTTATACAGTTTGATCTGAGATCCATATAGAGTGACTTTGACCAACCTGTTGACAGAGGAGTAGGTAGGAGACGACAGTAAGCATGTGCATTAAGGGTTATATACAAGAACATTTTCTAAAGCACCGTATCATTTATATTGTAACAAATGTGTAAAACCAATGGCTGCTGTAATGGTTCAGTGGGTAAACGCACCTGCCACCAACCCTGTTCACCTGAGTTTGATCCCTGGGATCCAGATAGTAGGAAAGAACTGACCCCCACAAGCTGTCCTTTGACTTATACATACACACACACTGTGGCACATTCTCTCTCTCTCTCTCTCTCTCTCTCTCTCTCTCTCACACACACACACACACACACACACACACACACACACACACACACACAGCAGAGGAAAGGCTGAAAAAAAATCCTCACCAGAAGAACATGTTGGTCCAGTTTACTCTAGAAGTGGGATACAGCAGGTAGATTATGCACTATTGTTTCTTGTCTACTTTTCTATATTCCTAGATTGTATATTATGAATAGTCAATGTCATGTGCACGTGCGTATACTTTCATTTCTTGCAGTGTATTGCTATATAGGCCAGACTGGCCTTAAACTTCCGATCCTCCTACCTCAGCCTCCCAAGTGCCAAGATTACTCCCATGGGCTATGCCCAGCTATATATACTATTTTTAGAAGTGAGGGAAAAAGATGTTTTAAGAAAGTAAGCCTGCTTTTTGATAATTTATCTAAAGACTTGCATGACAAATTTAAAATCATTTCAATGTTTGCAATGGATCAATATATAATAAAGAAGAGTAAAGTCTGCTGTAGAATCCAGACTCTAGGTGGTGAGTTCGTATCTATCCATCCTCTCTCTCTCCTTCCCTCCTTGTATAACTCTCAACTCAAAGATTAGAAATTGTTGATAAAATGCTGGAAGCAAGAGGTGAGAGAAGCAAATCTCTCTAGAGTAAACTGAGATGCTCACAGTTAAGGGGAAATGGCCGAGTTTGCTGGTCACTCACTAACCACTGTATGGTGAGCATCGGGCATAGGGAGGAGCTCCTTAGGAAGCAGGAGGGCAATCTGTCCTGTCCTGTGAGCTGAGTGAACAGAGCAGCAGTGTCTGGGTTCTGGCCAATTCCACACAGATCCTGCAAGCACACCCTCAACTGAGGAGCTCACTACAGGGGCAGCTGGCGTCTGGAAATCAGCATCTCTGAAAGAGTTTAGCACTGAAGAAAGGAAGCCCGTGCTCTGGAAAATGTCCCTCTCAGATGTGTGGAATGAATGACTTTATTCCAAAAGGAAACCATAAATGGATCAAGATTGGAGAACAGTGTGAAGGTCACTTCCACAGAATCAAGAGAGCAAGAGTAAAGAGCCAAGTCCTTAACCGCAAGTCTTAGGAAGTTCTGCTGTAACAGGAATGAAAACAGTAACCATCAGTGAGCAACACAGCAATGTGCACACAAGTGTTAAACTCATGGCTGTGTGTGTGCTATGCAAAAATGGAGGCCATAGATGGATTGTGGGTGTTCCACTCCAGTTTTCTTCACCTTACTCCCTTGAAATAGGATCTCTTGATTGATATACCTGTCTAGGCTGGGGGCCAGTAAGTCTCAGCCATCCTCCTTTCTTTGCCCCCCACAGTACAGCAAGCTCTCAGTAAGCACTACCCGCTAAGCCATCTCTCCAGCTTTCTCTTGTTAGCTCCTTAAAATCATGTCTACACCAAACACATAATTTAATGTATCTGTGTTCAGCAACTGTAATATCAGGCTTTATGGGACCTATGAGAGAACACTGGTAATCACACTGGTTAGTCAGATCATGACAGATTCTCCTTCTCAAAAAAACCCAGGTTTCTGTGTAGTCCTGGCTGTCCTAGAACTCACTCTGCACACCAGGCTGGCCTTGAACTCAGAGATCCTCCTGTTGGAATTAAAGGCATGTACCACCATTGCCCAGCTTCACATACTAGTCTTACGGTAGAGAAAAAAAGCAGGTGTTCTAAGTGCTGAGCTTGCAAACCTAAGCTGTTCAGACAGATATGTAAGCATAAGGTCTTCTGATGACACAGGCTCTCTGAGATGTCTTCTTACCACAGCATTAGTTAAGCAGACTGGCATACATATCTAAACTGCTTACTGAACCACACTGAAATACTGGTTATCCAATGTAAGACAGGAAGATGCATTCTGTCCTTCCTGAATCATCAGTAGAAATGGACCTAGCACATGACAGAGAAGAAAATTAGACTCTGGAATTCAAAATTCCATAATCTAGAAAAAGGCTGGAATTTGGACTCTTAAAATCATTAAGTTCCCTCTCATGAACACATGAACCACAGCATCCACTACCACATCTACTCAGAAGCAGAACTCAAGACTCACCCTTCAAAGTGTAAAAAACTACTTGTAAAATGTTCTGATTGCTACACACTACAACTATTACGAATTTAAACTTTGTGTTAAGGGATTTAAAGCTCTCAGTTATCTTTGGTTTTAACCTAGATGTACATTTCTTTGTAAATGGTATGAGTGGGCATCGAGGCAGATGCCTTTAATTCCCAGCACTCGGGAGGCACGGGCAAGTGGTTCTCTATGAATTAGACACCAGCCTGGTTGACACAGTGAGTTCCAGGCCATCCAGGCCAATGGGGACCTGTCTCAAATAAACAATTTTTTATTTATTTGTTACTTACTAGACTCACCCATTTGCACATCCTTTTGTGTAGGCTGGTAATGTCATAACTGTACCAGTATCAAAATGAATCAGACCAGGGATGTACCAGGCTGTCTGTTCTTGCCCTGGATCCCTGGAGCCACATAGGTAAAGTTGTAGGTAGGTATATTGAATCCAAAATTTGATATACAAGCTAACTTAGTTCTTGGGGTTGTCTCCCTTCATTGTTACCAGTGATGAGACTACCACATGAATTAAAGCATCAGGCTCTAGGCTCAGGCTGTACATGCACCTACTCAGCTGGGAGGGACTTCAACCTTCCACTTGACCTTCAATGTCCAAAATGTTCAGAGGAAGGATTGGCAGTAGAATGATATGTTTCCCAACAAACAGCTGCATTTCTCTCCAGGGACCCATACTCTAGCCAGAATTATACAGATTGCCCAACTTTGTCAAGATCCTGATGGGATTGACAAACCATTAACAACCTCTACCTCTAACATCTGCTGCCTACATGGAAAGGGATGCTACTGTCGAGTTAAGTCTGCCCCCTTCCCCTCTCATGCATGAATGTGCACATGAATGAGTTATACATGGAGGGGAGAACAAAAGGACAACACCTCAGGTACCTTCTACCTTTTTTTTTGGTGGGAAGTCCTCTAAGTAGGAGAGGCTGGCAGGCCATCAGGCCTCAGGAATCAGTCTGGCTCTGCTTCCTAAAGCTGGGATTCTAAGTGCATGTCACTGTGCCTGGATTTTTTTGTTTTGTTTTTTATGTTGGTTCTGAGGATCAAACTCAGGTCCCTCTTACAAGGTATTTTCCTGGCCCCAGTAGGACTTTCTTGGCATTGCTTTATCCCGTCAGGAAAGACATGGACTTTTACTGTGCCTGGATTTTTCTGAGTCTAATACCATTTTTACAGCAATACACAAGGTTGCCAATAAAGCAACAGCTTGTGTTATTATATACTACACTAAGAGCCTTATTTAATTGTCACAGTAAAACTACAAGAAACTTTCCCCACTGTTTTATAGACAAGGGCCTTAAAGTTCAGTACAGCTAATGGCAATCTGCTCCATATTAACCTGTACACAGCAGAATGGACACAGGACACATGATGGGACTGCATGCTGCCTTCTCATAAAAAGAAGAGTTGAATTCTGAAGGAAAGGCTGCATGGCACAGCCAGCCTACCTCTCCACAACTGTGAGCGCATCGTTGAACCTTGCAGCAAACACATCCCCAGTGAAGTATTCAGCTAAGCGACCCACAGCCTGCAGCAGGGAGCTCAAGTCTCGCAGAGAGCAATGCAAGCGCCGGCAGTCATTCTCCGCCGTGATGTTCAGCCTGTGTCCTAGAACACAACATCTCTCAGTTTTCCAGAGAAGAACAAGCTTTAGTTGTAATAAACAACCATTCCAAACAAGCTGAATGGGGTACACTAATGCTCCAACAATAAAAATCTCTGGTTGCTTCCCAGTACAGAAGTAGATCTCTGGGCACAACCTCTACCTACAACTTTACCCATGTGGCTCCAGGGATCCAGGGCAAGAACAGACAGCCCGGTACATCCCTGGTCTGTTTTATTTTGATACTGGTACAGTTATGACATTACCAACCTGCACAAAAGGATGTGCAAACGGGTGAGTCTAGTAAGTAACATGCCCACCATGGTCCTATTTCCAGGGCAGAGCTGGTGCACTCTGTGAGCTCTGTCATTTCAGCATTGCTGCCCTTACATATGGCTGTCTCAAAATGATTTACTCTGCTAAAAATCATCTGGGACACACTCTGCATTCCATTCCAGGTTTTAAGTCAGCACAACAGGGAAAAAGGAAACAGAACTCAGGTACAGTAGACAGTTCCTGCTACTTTTCCACCGTGAGCACCATCAACTCTTCCAAGCTTGTCTCTTCAACCTTAAAATGGGAAAGACATTATCACCTAATTCATTAAAGGACAGAATGCATTAAAACCCTACAACTTATAGGACCTTGTAAAATTTTGTAATTATTATGGATCACAAAGATCTAAAACTTTCCTAAGGCCTGAAACTTCCTTTTCAAAATACATCCAAACCTACTAAGTATGATGCTAAGATGAACGACAAAATGATTCTCAATTTAGTCACTTCTGTCTTGTGGACCTTCACAGATACTCACAAAAACAGAAGACAGTCAGGATTCTCAGTCTGGAGAAAGACCAGAGTCTGATAAAGAGCTTATGGCACGCAAGAGATGTCGAGCAGGGAAGCAATGGTTAAGACCCAGCCTCGGAGGCTGGATGTGGTGGCACATGCTTTTAATCCCAGCACTTAGCAGGCAGAGGCAAGTAGATCTCTGTGAATTTGAGGTCAACCTGGTCCACAAAGCCAGGGCTGCTACACAGAGAACCCCTGTCTAAAAAACCAAAAACCCAGACACAGCCTTGGGCACCTGCAACCCTTAGCACTTTCAAATCTGTGTCCTCCCAGCAGCCACTCCAGGCTTTCTTTCATCGTCATCACCAAACCTCCTCCCCGGTGCTTGCTCTACCACCACTGCTGTCTCCTTACTGACTATGAAACCCTTTGTGTGGGCTATGGCCACCAGTCAGAATAAGTAGTAGTTGCTCCGCTGTGTAACTGCACCTTTTCCTAAACTTGGGTCACTTAAGAAGGCTATGAGGGTTACTCTCCTGTGGATCCTCACCATCATGTTATCCCCTTGAAGCACGCCTGTGTCTGACTAGCCACATGCACAACACCTTAAATAAAAAACTGCCCAGACAGGCTGTGTATGTATTTTACACTTTGGGTTTGAATAAAATGAAACTGGTGACATTTGACCATTTTTTACTGAATAAAACTAATTCTCTTTATTTCAATCAAATACATGTTCTATCAAAGGTTCATGGCAACCAAAACTACAGAGAAAATTTTCCTGAGCCATCTGCAAGGGAGACAAACACAAAACAGGAAGTATCCCAAATTAAATTCTCTAGCCCTGCCCTATTCTTCTAGGAAACCTGCTTCCACCACTACAGAAGCACACACAGCACGCAGGGAAAGGTCATTGCTGTGCATAGTGACCCATGTTCTTCTTATCTGGCCAAGGCTTGGTTATGGGCAATCTTCCTCCCCATGACTCCACAACCATCTGGGAGCCTATCTCCTTACTGACTCTAAATCCCTCATAGGAGCCGCAGCCAATCACAGAACACAGAATGTCTGTGATAGAACCTTTAGATGGAAATCCTGCTACATATGACATTAGAGAAGCTTTTAAAATATTCTCTCCAATAAACCAAGCTATCATGAAGCAGTGTAAAAAGCAGCTTCTTTGTCCAAGAGGTGAAGGGGTAGAGGTATAAATATGAGCATCTAAGGTATTCCACTGAGAGATTACACAAATCAGAAATCAACCTTAACATAACAAATAACATAAATTTAAAGCTTTTCTATCCTGTAAATGAAACAATTTCCTAGGCAAGAAAGCTTGTGTGGCTAACCAAAAGTTGAGCTAAGAGAAAACCTCAATGGGGAACAGCAGAAAACAAATACAAAACAGGTATGAGAACAGCCAAGGAGAGGGTGTCAGTCCACACACAGGACAGACAAGCAAGTGAGAACAAGAACTGCCCTGTCAGGTCCTGAGGGACACAGCAGTTGACGCAGGCACGTGTTTCGCCTTATTCTTTTTAAGCCAAGGAAGCATTAATAAGAGTTCACCAGCAGCAGATACACTAACAAAAGTGTGCCTAGTGTGAGTGTGTACTGCTGTGAGGAAGGGCTGTCTCTGGGCTCACAGCAACTCTACTGGCTCTGCTAACAATCACAGTACACTCAAGTATCATAAACAAGAGTCAAATGAAGGTAAAATTGTACTGACTCCCCACCACTCCTGAGACTGAAGAATTTAAGGCTCTGCAAAGAGGTAATGCAAATGAAAGGGAGGAGCTACAACCTACCAAGGAAGAAGACTGATCACACAGCAGGGAGGTTACTTGAGAGAGCAAACAGCCATGGAAACCAGAGAATAAACTCTTCAACATTTTCAATCTTTCAATAAGCTTTGCGCTGGAAACATGGGCTTCAAAGCTACCAAGGTGTGGAGGAATGCTTCA